>JAJHSJ010001150.1:0-37646 GCA_021015155.1 Magnolia officinalis
TTTTATCCAGTTATGCGTGACCTTGCGAATAAATTGAATGGAAAATAAATGTTATGTCGATCCATAAATGTTTTAACAATGAGAATCATTGTCCCACTGCTATTTATAGTGTGGTACATTTAAGCTTTGAATAAGATATATTTTTGGGCTTGCGCTCTAAATAAGTCTCTTAAAATGAATGAAGGGTGTGGATATAATAAATACATCATTCTGGGGCTATTTAACTTTGATCTCATTCGCATAGCACGTGAAACGCTAGCCCAGGTCGGTGGTGTGCCGTACACCAGCTAATTGCTTCCGGTTGAAACTTATTAGCTGAGTCGATGGTAACTTTTGCTCTTACTGGGTGGGACCTGTGACCTTCTCTATAAATAAATCGTCAAGTCACATTGACCAGCTGTCCAAATTCCATATGCATAAATGACCCGCGTGATAATCACATTGGCATTAGACACGTAGCATATAAACCGTAACAATCATTTGATGGCTCAGATCATACTAGCGGGTTTATACCAGCGAGGGGAGTACACTTTCAAAGGGTAATCAACTCCTTGAACGAGAGCACGGGTTACGTGTCCGGATGGCGCTGCGCGTGGCCGCGGACTAGGTGAGGCAGGGGTAAAGGGTTAGTGGGTGAGGCCCTGATCGTGGTCCTGTGTATGTGTTGTATATCCACTCCATCCATCCGTTTTTATAGATCATTTGAGAGTAATTTTCCAAAAACGAGGTGGATCCAAATCTCAGGTGGACCACATAATAGGGATTGAATTCTATCATTAGAAACTTCTTAGGCCCACACAAGTTTTAAATCAAGCTGCTATTTATTTTTCTCCTTCATCCGTAACTATTTGGCCTTATCTATAGGTTGGATAGAAAATAATTAATACAAAAAGGTTTTAATGATAGGCGTTCAATCACTAGTGCTTTCCTTAGATGTGGTACACGTGAGATTTGACTCACCTCATTTTTAGTACAATGCCTTGAAATTAGTTGAAAAACAGATGCCGTGCCGTTGCGCTCACCTTTACCCTTGCCACACGTAATTAGTACGCTGAGCAGTGCATTTTACGTCCACATACCGTACACCGATTGTCTGCTGCATGCTGCAGTGTACCCCACACCACCGACCTGGCTGATGTGAGTACGTGTCCTGCGAAGGCGAGCGCTGCCGCTCCTCGACCTCGGAGTTGTGCTAACGGTTCAAAGGAGATCAAATTTACATGCCCACGATGATGTATTTATTATATCTACACCGTTCATCCATTTTGTGAGATTATTTTAGAGCACTAGCCTAAAAATAAGTCATATACAAAGCTTAAGTGTACCACACCACAAATAAGAGTAGGATAATGATTCTCACCGTTAAAACATTAGGGCTCGGCGTAACATTTATTTCCATCCAATCTGTTCAAAAGGTCACACGAACCTGTATGAAGAGGAAAGACAAATATCATATTGATCCAAACTTGTGTAACTCCCAATGGTAGACGTTTAATCCCATTGCGTTTTGCATTGTGGTATAGTTGATCTTTGGATCTGTCGTATTTTTAAGCTCAAACGTTATAACGAGCTCGCCAAATGGACTGACGGTTTAGATATAACACATACCTCATGATAGGACCACAAAACTTGGTGACATGAACACACCGGCCTGGTCGTTGGTACGTGTGTGGTACACCATCCAATCCGCTTCTGTTCCAACCTATCATGGACGTGTGACATCCAATCCTTTCAATAGTTTGACTACACCCTGAGGATTAAATTAGCTGAAAAATATCTCCATCCACTCATCTGGTGGGCCAGACAATGGAAAACAATCTCTAGTCACTGATAACTAAAAATACAAGTATGGTACATTTAATGAGTGAACGTGGCTGATTTTTAATAGTGTGGTCCTTAGGATTTCTATTGGACGGTTTGGATGTCATACATACATGACAAGTTGGAAATTATTTGCTTGGTGGACGGCGACTTACGGTATAATCAATTGTACCATAACTTATGTTCTAATCCGTTGGACTTTGAGACCTCTTATTTATTTATTTATTTATTTATTTTCATACGTCTGACTCCCAGCTCACGTACCTTATTTTAAGGCCTTTAGCGTGCGGCATCACGTGGAGAGCAAATGCAATCTCTGACACGTTTTCGTCGTTTCAACGTTTGCAGCAATCACGCTTTAAAATCGTGCTTGGACGAGGGCCACATGATAAAGTGCAAGAAGCCGGCATTTAAGACATGCATCAGGTTTGGTAGAATACACCCAATGGATATGCTATTGCTCCTGCTCTTTGAGCCTTTCAATAATCCACTTTTTATTCTATCTCTTGTTTTATAATAAGGTTGTTTGATAAACTATATTTTAAAATTAAAGAAAGTATTATTTAAAATAAATTACTTTGTAAAATATTTTAATTAGTGTTTTTGTAAAGATAGTTAATGTTATTTTAAAAAATTACATCAACTTCATTGTATTAGCAATCTAAACTATTGTTTTAGTGAATCTTGTTGCGGTCATTGTATTAACAATCTAAACTATTGTTTTAGTGAATCTTGATGCAGGTGAACCGCGCCCATAATGGAAAAGATTGGATGCCTATAATCTTTATATTTTAAGCCATTTAGAACAACCACCATGTCCGACATTGATTGTGGATCATCCATTATATGTGGATCGACCAGTGTGTGGGCCAAACCATCAAAATGGGTCATCCATCATGTAGGGTCTAACCTTTGACCTGAAACGTCCATTATGTGGGGCATACCTTGATATATGTCATCTATCATTTGGGGCCCACCATTAATGCTAATTGTCCCCTAGTGGGCCCTTCAATGTCCACTACCCTCAAGTGGAGTTTACATTTGATGTGTCCATCATGTGGGCCCCACCTTCATGGTTAGTTGTCCATCAAGTGGGGTTCACTTTTGATTTCCACCATCCATCATGTGGGGCACACCTATGTGGATCATCCTATCATGTTGGGCAGCCTTGGATATGGGTCATCCATCCTGTGAGACCTTAGATGTGGACCATTCATAAGGTGAGGCCCACTTGATTGGATTGTCCATCATGAGGAGCCACACTTTGACGTGGGCCATCAATTATGTGAGGCCCACTCCGTCCATCTTGTGGGCCCAACTTGATGTGGACCATTTATTATGTGGGGTCCCACCTTCAATATGGGTCATTCATCATGTGGGTCCACCTTTGATGCTAACCATTCATAATGTTTGCCCACCTTCGATGTCCACCACCCATCATGTGGGTCCCACCTTTGATGTGCCATCCATCGGTGGGACCCACATGATATGGATGGTCCATTATGTTGAGCCACACTTTTATGTGGGACATCCATCATGTGGGCTATATATATACATCACATGGGCCCCCACTGTCAATATTGGTTGTATATCACGTGGGCTTAACTGGGAGAGAATGTGAAGCGAAGAGGAGAGTAAGATGGGAGATTAAAAAGTTTATGAAAAAACTTGTTTCAAAATTAACCTAAAATGTCTACCACTTAAGCCCCATTAAACTCTTTAAAAAAAGTGACCTCTCCATCGCTTTTTTTTTTTTTTTTTTTTTTTAAAGAGCATTTTTGCTGGTTAAAAAAAAAAAGTAATAAAATTAAAGTTTTATCAAACGGTA
Organism: Magnolia officinalis; assembly: GCA_021015155.1. Lineage (NCBI taxonomy): Eukaryota > Viridiplantae > Streptophyta > Magnoliopsida > Magnoliales > Magnoliaceae > Magnolia > Magnolia officinalis. Next base: position 3,650 of record JAJHSJ010001150.1, read on the forward strand.
TATTTTAAAAATAAGAGCTTATTTCCACTTCTATTGCTTCATATCTGTTGATGTCAAATCTGGACCACCCTCCACTTAATGTTGAGAACTCAGAACGGACCCTGGTCCTGCACAAAAAGGTGAGCAAAGGAGACCTTGACTTAAATAGGAGACCTACCGATGCCTAAATCAGGCTAGGGAATCTAGGTCTAAGTTGTGTAATGTAGAGAGGGTATGAGATATTGCGTACTTGTTGCAATGGATTCATCTAGTATTTATACCTGTGAGGCGATGAGATCATGGCCGTCAATTTCGGCACGATTTGCTCAATCAAGCGGATGTCGCGTGTCCGAAGATATCGGCCACTATCTTTGGATCGTGCGCCGGTTCACTCTTCCGTATGCCTTAATGGGGCGTATTTATGGGCGTGATCTTCGTCCACGTCCATATTAGGGTTGGTTCCGGAACTCGGTCTCCCGAGCCGTTGGTCAGACCTTATGGTTAGAATCAGTGGTCGGAGTACGTACGTCTCTAGCCTTCGAGATGTGAGTAAGGCTCGGCTCGGCCGATCCAGGGCCGTAGTTCTTTGGATGAGGACTCCAGACAAGAGCTCGGCTTGGCCGATCTAGGGCCGTAGTTCTTCGGGTGAGGACTTCAGACAAGAGCCCGACTCGGTCGATCCAGGGCCGTAGTTCTTCGGATGAGGACTCCAGACAAGAGCTCGGCTCGACCGATCCAAGACCATAGTTCTTTGGATGAGAGCCCCAGATGAGAACTTGACTCAAATTGCCCCGTCTGACTCTCCCCAATAACCCTAGTTTTGGAATCATAGTTCGGAAGCAAGGCCAAACTAGTTGTGATGAGAACTCGACTCAAATTGCCCCGTCTGTCTCTCCCCAATAACCCTAGTTTTGCAATCATAGTTTGGAAGCAAGGCCGGACTAGTTGTGATGTTCTCCTTCCGAGGCCCTACCGATCGATTCGGTTCGCTTGAGTCGGACCTTATCGGGTCTGCTCACATTTTCCCATAATAGTAGTCCCCTACTCTCTTGGTCCTAGCTCGGACTTAGAGAGCAAATTCCTGGGGAAATGAAGTGCTGTTTTCACTCATAATAATGGGTCGGGGTAATTGAGACACAATCGTTGTGATGATTACGCTTCGAGATACGTGCGTGGTACGACGGCTACAATCTTTTGACTTCTAACCTCTTGACAAGGGACGCGTCGCAGGCGGTTACTGATTGCAATTAATGGAGCAGGCAAAACGATGCCGCGTGCTCATGGAGGGAGGCGAGAGGTCGTCTATGCCGCAACGACATTTAATGCTCAGGGTACTCTGTAACGTCCCGGAAATACAAAGACTCGAGTACCACCTCAGACAGAAATCACTCAGGACTAAATCCTTTAGAAATTAGACGAAATTAACTAAGTGCTAAACTAGATTAACTGTGAAATTAGCTTGAACCACTTTAAATACGAACTGCAAGACCAAAAACTTGTAGAATCATTAACGCTACATTACCTATCATCTAAGATAAATATCTAAACCCAGTTGCTCTCAGGTGCATGTTGAAACTTTGTATCGAACCTGGACCGCGCGTCAAAAATCCGATAACTACGAAACTATACCGTTATGACCACCTCACTGGACTTGACAATCACCTCGGAAATCAAGTCCAGATAATATGCCGAAACGCACAAGTTGAGCCTGGAGCGGAGTGTGTGAGAAACGCGAATACCTTTAAAAAATGAACTCATATTTAAGTGATTTGGGCCATTCGCTTGCCGGTCAAATCTAAGCTTTCAGACCATCAAAATCTGATCCAAATACACCCTCGGATCAAAGAAAATTTCCAACAAATGTCAGTGTACTTGTGGCCCTGATCGAGTGCTGGTGACCGTTGAACTGAAATTGGTCCTCCGCAGTCGATCTGTAAATCCAAGCGGACCAAAAACTTAACTTGACCTAAATCCAATGTCAGGAAGCTTAAGTCTGATCGCACGTAGAAAAGAGGCCTCCAGATCAACTCCGTTGGACCGAAACAGACCCCTTTTGGCTACACCTTAAGTATACCATGACCCTAGGGCCATTGAGATCAGTTTTGGGACTATATAAAGGCCTAAAACCCTCCCCTCTCTCATTCCATAAGAATTCCTAACCCTAGGAGAGAGAAGAGAGAGAAAAGAGAAGGAAAGAGAGAGGAAGCGAGAGAGACAGTTGGTGTCTGTCCCTGGGATTCTTCCATGCCATTCCACATGCTTAACTACCGTTGCCGTACCGCTATTTCGGCAATTCTGGTTCCGTTCTTAGGTAATAAATCCTAACTCTAAACTGTTTTAGAGATTCAAATAGAACAGATGGTGGAATAGCTAACCTATTCCCTGTTATAGGTTGTTGTGGTGCCGTAGACAAAGACTTAGTGTTTAAACTGAGTTCGTTACTAGTCTACCGGCGAAAGGTGCGGACTATAAATGTTTAGGTTGTGGTTTTCAAGGCTTTCAATGTCAGTTAATGATTTATGACTGACTTGATTGCTATCACATGCTTAGATATGATGTTTTCCGCGCTTTACACATATATATGAATTATGTTGAATATAGTGTATTCCATGTGTTTGTTGATATGATTGAATGAGTATGGAATTTGGATTCGTGCTTGCCATGATTATTTATCATGAATATATGGTTGTCATACGTGTGACAATTCCTTGGTGAAATGATTTACCCTAACACCTGTTATAACCAACATACGTCACGTATGTTGAAGTGTGTAGTCTAAGTGCTTGTGAAAATGTCTGAATGAATATGGAATTTGGATCTGTGTTTGCCATGATTATTAACTATGAATATATGCTTGTTGGGTATGTGGCAACTCTTTTGTAAAAGGGCTTGCCAAGATATATGTTATAACTAGTCTAATACATGTATGTTGAAATGTGTAGCCTAGGTGTTTGATAAAATGCCTAAATGAGAAAGTGCTCGTTTAAATGTATGTAATATAACTGTTGAGATAAGATTCTCAATCCCCTTATCTATGGTTACAGTTTCTTTTATGTAACCTACCTCACTACTATGTGCTTTATGGTTGAAATGCCTATGTATGCTAACATGTACACTATGTGTTTGTTGAAATGCCCAAATGAGATTTATATTTGATTTTAGTTGTCACAAGTTGTCTTTGGTTACTACATGCCTATACTATTACTTGAAGTGTGTTTGGGGCTACAATGTAGTCCAGGCAATCAGTAATGGTTTACGATGGGTGGCCGAATTAGTCTCACCACATTTGATTGTGTTCGATGAATCCGAGTCGTACGATGATCATCGACAGCGGTACCTTGTTGACTAATTCAATGTACGCTCATACCAATCGAACTTGTCAGTAACCCAATTGGTCTATTGTATGTTTACCAATGTTGGACGCTACTGCTGAATTTAAGGTGTTACAACTTACTAGTGGAATGTTCGTTTATACCTTTTACCACGATCTGCTAAGACTCATGAGCCGGACATGGTGGTAGGTGGGACTCGTGGTCGAGCTATCGACCTACGCTGGGCGACGAGCCTCCCCGTAGTACCAGTGAGCAAACCCAGACTCGTGAACTAAATATGGTCATATGAGACACTGTATTCGAGCTGTCGGCTTATACTGGCGCAGCCTGGCTGTGGTCCCCAGTCGGGTCGGTGACGAGCCTTCGAAAATAGACTGCCAGTTGGTAGGACGTTGGTGGAGTGACTTCGAGTATGAAATAGGCCTACCCCAGCGCAGCCTGGCTGTGGTCCCCAATCGGGTCGGTGATGAGCCTTCGAAAATAGACTGCCAGTTGGTAGTGCATTGGTGGTAGTGACCTGAACTTGCCTATCGTATGAGACTAGCTAGGACTGACAACCTTAGAATGGATCATTGTTTGGGAAATGATATAAGGGGGGTACTTTACCTTCCCAATCCTTCTGCATGAAAAGGTCTAATAAGAACTCGGTAATCATGCTCATGTACCGCATTGCATGTGCCTTTAGCGTTGGTGTTGAACATAGAGGAAGGGGTGCATGCCGCGACCGTAAGAGGAAGATAACAGAGGGAGTGCGGGCGAGGGCATGCATCATTAATTCATATCGTTTTGCATTAACAAGAGTACTTCGGGATGCTTGATTGTATTGCTTTATCATTACTGCTTGATTGAATTGATAACATGTTAACCTCTGCCTTATAGCTCCACTGAGTTGATCACTCACTCCCACGTTCTGGGACAGTATTTTAACATACCAACCAGACTCTATTGTAGTTTCAGGTGATGACGAGGCTCACGAGGTGGAGCCTGTCTTCTATAATGACGAGGAGGAGTTCTCCTACATGCAACTCTCTAGCGAGTCTATATAGACCTGGAGTTGTGAATCGGGGCTACAGGGATATGAATAGTTGACATTATACTCTTGTTATTTTGTACATCTTGGAACAATACATGTAATTATTTAACCTGGTATCATGTTCACACTCTGGAGACTTATAACAACTTAAGTGTTTTATATATCTGTCACAGTCTTCCGCTTGTGTAATCTAATCGTCTCTAGTCTATGATATGCTATTTTAGCTTAATCCCATTCATGTTTAATGCACTAGTATGGACAACATTTAATCATCATTATCTATGTTGCATAAGTGATGTGTTGGAACTCGGGAGTTAGGCATATGCTCGACCCCCGATTTTCAGGGCGTTACATACTCGGACCAAGGCACATGGGTCCGGGCGTATAGCTTCCTTCCACGTTCTCATTAGGCTCGGGTCCAAGCCATTTCAGCTTCGGAGACAACTGTCTTCCATGATGGCGTTCTGCTGGCGGAGGCTATATAAACCCTTTAACGTCCTCATTTGAATTCTCCTGCTTTTGAATTCTCGCTCCCCTGCTCTTCATTTTTCCTGATTTTTCGAATCGCTCTCTATCGGGAAAGGGTTTTTACTACCGGATAAAGGGATTCTGTCAGCTGAAGAAGAGGTCTTGCTTGGAAGAAGTTGCCGGAGTAGAGAGAATATCTGCTGGAGTAAATCGCCTACAACGCTGGTTACGACGCCTGCCTCATCGAGGTCTGAGAGCTCCATCCCGACATCAACCTCGATTCTATCGGTGAGGATGAGGCTGAGGAGGCTGAACCAGCTCTGACTAACTTGCAGGGCCCGAGAAGGCCCCTGTAGTTCAGCCTCCTAGCTCAGCAGCTGACCCCTCTTCTCGGAGGGAATGAAATATTTTACTCTCTTTTTTCTTTTTGACATGGAATATTTGTGGATGATGATTTTTTGGATATTCATGGATGATAATTTTTAACCATCTAACCCTCAGTCGAGTGTATGATTTTATATGCTGATTGTTGAATGATGATTTGTAGATGCTAAGCCTTTGTTGAGTAGCGAGCTGACCTCTTAAGGGGTCGGCTCACTTAAGGGTTTCTTCTCCGCGCATGAGAGGTGACTCTTAGCCATTTTGTAGATATTTGTTGTATGATGAGCCGACCCCTTCTTTAAGGGATTAGTTCACCTTAAGGTTTCATCTCTGCACATGAGAGCTGGCCCTTAACGATTCTTTAGATTATCGTAGATTAACGAGATGACCCCTTCTTTAAGGGATCGGTTCGTAAAGTTCACCTTCGCTCATGAGAGACGACTCTTTGTATAGTAGATAAGCTGAACAAGTAGACCATGTAGAAGAAATGATGCTTTTATTAAAGACCTTAAAATGCTAGTAGATCCGAGATGTACATTGCTTTTATTGAGGGTCTTAAGTGGCCAGGGGCTTCTTTTTCCTCATGGATGTTAGATCTTCAAGTGTTCAGTATTCTAGGGGTGAGGTAGTGGATGCCCTTCCAGGTCTTCCAAATGCTAAGAGTCGAGCTTTGTCGATTTGACCACGCGATATGGCCCTTCCCAGTTGGGTCCGAGCGTCCCAGCTCCAATCTACGCAGTGCTCTGGAAGACGCGGCGGAAGACCAAGTCACCTGGTTGGAACCGCCTCGTCTTAACCTTATAATTGTAGAATTGCGCCACTTGCTGATGCCGAGCTTCGATTCAGAGTCTAGTGATATCTCTGGCTTCTTCAAGTAGATCGAGGTTTGCCGTGATCTGCTCGGCACTTTGATCCTCCCGATAGTTTCTGACCTGAGGCCGTAGGGAGGCCGATCTCAACTGGGACGATCGCCTTCGAGCCGTAAGATAGTGAAAAAGGAGTTTCCCCAATCGATGACTGGGCTGTGGTCTTGTAGGCCCATAGGACAAATGGGAGCTCGTCCGGCCAGTTCCCCTTCGCTTTTTCTAACTTCGTCTTGAGGTGATGCTTGATGACCTGGTTCACAGCTTCCACCTGCCCATTAGATTGTGGATGACGAGGCGAAGAGTATGCATTCGCGATGCCGAGCCCCTACACATGCCTCTGAATCTGTCATTGTTGAACTGCTTCCCATTGTCGGAGATAATGGTATGCGAGACTCCAAACTGATAGATAATATTCTTCCAAACGAAGTCAGTCACTCTCTGCTCGGTAATCTTCACCACCGGCTCGGCCTTGACCCACTTGGTGAAGTAGTCAACCGCTACGATAGCGAATTTGACCTGTCCCTTTCCAGGGGCAGAGGCCCCCATTGGACGAACGACCACGATCCGGTCATAGGGGGTCATCTCTTCTGTGGGCTGCCTCGGCACGACAGCGAATCTCTGGCATTTGTTGCACCTCTGGACATTATTCTTGGAGTCTTCTCGGATAGTCGGCCAAAAGTAACCCTGACGAAATATCTTCTGGGCCAGATCTTGGCTATCAGAGTGATTTCCGCAGATTCCCTTGTGTATCTCTCTGATAATGTAGTCTGCTTCATCAGGTCAGAGACATTTGTGGTAGAGCTGTGAGTGTCCCTTCTTGTACAGAGTCCCATCCAGGATTATGTATCGTGCTGCTCTGGGTGTAGGGCCTCCAACTTGTCTTGAGGGACTTCACCAGTAGTGAGGTATCCGAAGATCGGATCCATCCAACTCGGAGTTGTCTCTACTGGATTGACCATTTCCTGATTAGCTCGGTCGATACTTGGGTTATCCAGAAATTCCATAGGGACAATCTTGAGAATTTTTCCCTTAGTGGCCGAGGCCAACTTTTTGAGGGCGTTAGCCAAGAGTTCTCCGTCCTTAAAATTTGATTGATGGTACAGCTTCCGAACCTTTCTATCAGTCTCCTGGCCTCGGCTAAATAAGCTACCATCCTCGTTTCCTTAGCCTCATACTCGGTGGAGATGTGGTTCACAACAAGCTGAGAATCACATCGTGCTTCGAGAAGCTGGACCCCCAAACTAGCCACTAGTTCGAGTCCAGCCAGCAGAGCTTCATACTCTGCCTCAATGTTGGAAGCCTTGAAGCCAAGCCTGATGGCGTACTGGAGGGTGGTTGAATCGGGTGCAACTAAGATGATCCTTGCCTCGACGTGCTTAGAATTGGACAATTCGTCCATAAAAAGAGTCCACCTGCTCTCTCCTCTATCTGGCTCTGCGTCCTTGGGAAGCGGGAGAGCTGGCAGAGTTGCGGAGACTGCCTCCGTTCCCTCGTCTACAACCTCGGTGCTCGGACCAGTGAATTCTGCTATGTAGTCAGCCACTGCCTGGCCCTTGATCGCCATCCTTGGTCAATACTGGATGTCAAACTCTCTGAGTTCTATCGCCCACTTAGTAAGCTGACTCGACACCTCGGGCTTCTAAAGGACTTTTCTGAGAGGGGAGTCAGTCAGGACAATGATTGAATGTGCCTGGAAGTACGGATGCAACCTTTGAGCTGAGACAACTAGGCTAAGTGCTAATTTCTCAACACTCGGATATCTGGTCTCAACAGATACCATCGCCTTGCTCACGTAATAGATGGGACGTTGTCTGCCCCCCACCTCTTTGATAAGCGCGAAGCTAACGGCCGAGGCTGAAACCGCCAGATACAAGAATAGGGGCTTGCCCTCTTCGAGCTTGGATAACAAGGGTGGTGAGCCTAAGTACTGCTTCAGTTGTTGGAAAGCTTGCTCGTAGTCCAAAGTCCACTCGGCTTTCTTATGACCCTTCAGCTGTTGGAAGAAGGGTAGGCATTTGTTAGTGGCTTGGGATATGAACCGTTTGAGCGCTGCTACTCGCCCTGTGAGGCATTGAATCTCCTTTGTTGTCCGAGGTGAGCTCATGTCAAGTAATGCCTTATCTTGTCAGGGTTTGCTTTGATACCCCTCTGGTTGACCTGAAACCCGAGGAATTTGCCCGAACCTACTCCAAAGACGCATTTATCAGGATTTACTTCATGTGGTACTCCCAGAGGATTGAGAAGGTCTCCCTGAGGTCCGCGATGTGGTCGGATGCTTTGATGCTCTTGACGAGCATATCATCGACATAGACTTCCATGGTCCGACCGATCTGTCTAGCGAAGATTTGGTTCACCAACCTCTGATACGTCGCCCCAACATTCTTCAGACCAAAAGGCATGACCCGGTAACAGTATAGCTATTTGTCTGTGACGAAGGTTATCTTCTACCTGTCTGGGGGGTGCATCGTGATATGATTATACCCGGAGTAGGCATCCAGGAAGGAAAGCCACTTATGCTTGGGCGTGCTGTCCACAAGCTGGTCAATCCGAGGCAAGGGGAAACTGTCCTTGAGGCAGGCTTTGTTTAGGTCTGAGTAGTCTACATAGACCTGCCACTAGAGGTGGGCATCGAGCCAAGTCGAGTCGAGGTGGGCGAAGCTTGGCTTGGCTTGTCCATGATTACTCGAGTTCGAGCTTGGCCTCGAGCTCAACATTGAAGCTTGACTTGTTTGTCAAAGCTGTCGAGTCAAGTTCGAGTCGAGCTAGTGGTTCGAGTCGAGTCGAGTTTACCTCAAGTCGAGCTCGAGCTTGTTGGGTGAGAGAGTAATGGATTCTGTTCTTGATCCTCCTCCATTGATGAAAAATTCAAAAATCTTAAGAGAATCAAAGCAAAACCGGATGAAAAAACCAAACAAAGCTTCGAATCGGATGAGGAAACTTGTAAGAACCGATATGTTCTTGATCTTCTTCCACTAGTAGAAATCCAAGTACTAGAAAAGAAACAAAGTAGAACTGTAACGCCCTAGAAATCGGGGGTCGTGCATACGCCCGACTCCCAAGTTCCCGAGTGTCACTTATCATCAATTTTATGGTTTTATGAATTATCAAGTTTAATTGCGCAACATGGAATTACTTGGAGCATGAAACATAACTACAACTAGTCTACTGGAATGAAAGAGATACATATATACAGGTCCAAAAGAATATAAATGGGCGCACAAGGTGCCGCCCAACAAAATCAAAAAGAGAATGTTATGCCCCAAAAATATGGCTGAGTCCACAACTCAACGATCCAAATGCCACCTAACAAGTCAATGGGGAGCAGCCCATTAACTGAAAGTAGGACAACTCGTCCTCCTCGTCTAGGCTCGCGTCGACAGGCTCCTCGTACTCCTTATCACTTGCAGCTACAGTAGAGTCTGGTTGGTGTTTTAAAACACCATCCCAGAGTGGGAGTGAGTGATCAACTCAGTGGGTGTTATTAGTCTTAAGTTGTAACAGGCTCAATTATATTATGAACTTAATGAAAAATAATCATTCACAAACACCTAACTAATCTTATTAATGCATATGCATGATACATGATATGATGCATGCCCTCGCTACAACACTCCCTCAAGCGACACCATCTCACGCTCGCATATGACAACACTCCTTCATTGTGACCTCGACTGCCGAGTCACCAACCTAACTAGTGCGATGCAATGATAGTGTTAGCTGAGTTCTTAGTTAATTCCATTCATCTAGCAGGTTTGGAAATTTGGTACACCCCACGTATTAATGCCCTAAACTGGTTGCGAGACCAAGGCTCCCCAACGTGTGAGGTCGAGACCCTGCGATCCTTGATCATGTCGGGTTCCTCATCCCCGACTTTAAGCACATGGGGAGTGCCGAGAGAAAGGGATCGCTGACGGTCACTACAGGGAGGCGCGTCACCCCAGGGTAGGCCGACAGCTTGGACACAGTGTCCCATTCCACCATGCTCGACTCACGAGACTGTGGACCGATATTCAATTTGTTATCGATGGGCGACAACGGTTGTAGGGTGTGCCAGGTTCCATACATGTGTGAGCAAATAGGGTTAATAAAACAAGGTTGGTCAACCAGTAGACTAGACGGATGAGTTCAGGCAAGCACGTGGCGGAACGACATCAGGCACAAGCGACCCATGTAGTCTAACTACTGTCGCCCACACGCACTCGCCCAAATCCATGGATCTAGCCTTAAGACGGTCCTATCAATGGGACCACCTTCACTCTCCTCATATTCCTGACCAACTCAAGAGTTTCATGGTAATGCATAGCATGCCAACTAACAGGGTTATCAATTAGCATAAGTAATGACATGCGATCATACTTTCTAATATAGAAACTCAGATTTATCTACTAAGCAAAACTAACCATGTTGTAAACTAAAGGTGCATGTGAATCGTGGGGGCTAGTGAGGAGGCTAAGCATTTCATACATCATAGGAACACATTGCACAAGGGTTAATACATCATACATGCTATAAGTAACATCATACATGGATCATCAAGACATGAACATGCAAACATTAGATTTCCACCTAATCATGTGAGAGGCAACAAACATGCTATAAGGAACATTACACACGAATCAAGAAGTCATGAACATGCAATCATTAAATTCCTACCTAAACATGTAAGCAACAACAACATTCCATAAATACTCCATGTTGATTGGAAGGATCAACGGTAAGGTTCTTCCTAGGTTTTCTCTAGATCCTCCAAATACATCATCCAAGTAATCAAAATCATTAGACTCATAGTAAAATTGGTACTAGGCCACCTAAGAATAATAGTCCGCACCTATGGATCGTTGAGATCTCGAAAAACGACCTAGGAATGAGGGCTTTGGGGTCGATCGGCCGGAATCCCTAAAGCAAACATTTATATGTTAGATTTCAATGTAAATTCCCTCTCATCACAAGGGTTTCAAGAAAAAGGGGTGATGGATCTTACCTAAACGATCAACGGAATGAAATGACGGTCGTGGATGAGGGTTTCTTCTTGGAGAAGAGGTAGGGAGTTGTGGGGTTTGATTGCCTTGGGCCCCACCTCGATCTAGGGTCCACCTTCCTCTCCCTCACTCTCTCTTTCTCTCTTTACTCTCCATGGTTGTTGGAGAATGGTGGAAGTTATGAGGGAGAGAGCTTTGTTGTTGGAGAATGGTGGGAGTTATGAGGGAGAGAGCTTGGTTGTTGGAGAATGGTGGAGGTTATGAGGGAGAGAACTTGGTTGTTGGAGAATGGTGGAGGTTATGAGGGAGAGAACTTGGTTGTTGGAGAATGGTGGAGGTTATGAGGGAGAGAACCTGGTTGTTGGAGAATGGTGGAGGTTATGAGGGAGAGAATGGTGGAAGTTATGAAAGAGAGAACTAGGGTTTATTTCCTAGAATTGGGCCCATTGGCCCCAAGTTTCCTAAAATGCCCACAATGGCCCTCTAGGACTCTTTATTGGCGTTTGGGCAGCCCTAGCACCCCCCTTGGCCACCAAATTTTGTGGGTAGGTGACTCATGGCCCGATGAGGGGTCATGCAAAGTTTGGGAATAAACGGATTAACGGATATGAGGTTTGATAACATGGTTCCGGTCTCTAAATGACCCTGTGGGGTCCATTCTGATTGATGGGGCAGTTCTGGTGGCCCTCTGGCCATGAAACTTATAGGATAGGTGCTCCATGGCTCGATGAAGGGCCATGCAAAATTTGGGGACGATCAGATATAGGGTTTGGTCGCACGGGTCCGATTTGCGATCAACGGTCATCGTACCACGATCGGGTCCCAGATTTTATGGACGGGCATAGAAAAATACATTAGACCTTCACTGTAATTTTGGAAGAAATCCGACGGCTGGAAAGCCTGGTATCTCGGTTTTATTTGCAAGTGCCAGATTTCAATTCTAGCATCGGTGGGGTGCATTTGGCAAGTGCCGGATTCTAATTTTGGGTGTCCACTGGGTCCGTGGTATGCGATGGACCACAAGCCCAGTGAGATCTTCATTTCCCTAAATTTTTAGATTTTTCTGACCCTCCTCGGTCGCTGGGTGGCCCGCACTAGGTCCTATCATGACCATCAGGATGTTGTTAAGTGTAAACAGGTCATCTGGCTTGGCGGCCCACACTAGGTCCTATCATGACTCGTCTGGTCTACCCAATTGGACTAATCCTAGATTAATTTTACTTGCAGTACCTCACCATGAGTAGTTTAAACGAATGGTTCTGCAGCAAATCCTACGTGGACGCCATAGGACACTGTGTTGGTTGGACGGGACGTTATAATCACCCGTGTATAAACTAGCATTGAGTGCTAATGGTCATTAACACTACAAAAAAGAGGGTTTTTAGCGACGAAACTACTTTTCGTCGCCAAAAGTCATTTTTAGCGACGAAATAAATTTTCGTCGCTAAAAGCTCACTTTTAGCGACAAAACTTTTAGCGACGAAAATTTTCGTAGCTAAAAATAGGACATTAGACTTTTAGCAACGAAAATTTTCGTCGCTAAATACTCCAAACATTTTTCACCAACCTTTAGCGACGAAAATTTTCGTCGCTAAAAACTCGGAACATTTTCTTAAACTTTCAGCGGCGAAAATATTCGCTGCTAGAAGTCTTGTAAGGTACAAGACTTTTAGCGGCGAAAAGTTTCGCTGCTAAAAGTCTTGTACCTTACAAGACTTCTAGCAGCGAATATTTTCGCTGCTAAAAATAAACTAAAATATCTTTTAGCGACGAAACTTTTCGTCGCCGAAGGTTTCTTTTTTTAAAAAAAAATATTCCAATTCAAAATCCGTACAAAATTTTTGATATACACCTATTAACAATTAATTTCATCATATTCATCCTGATATCAACATTTTATCATATTCACTACATAAACTTTTAGCGGCAAAAATTTTCGTCGCTAAAAAATACTATTCAAAACTTTTAGCAGCGAAAATTTTCGCTGCTAAAACTAAACTAGCATATCTTTTAGCGACGAAAATTTTCGTTGCCAAAATTTCTTTTTAAAAAAAATATTCTAACTCAAAATCCGTACAAAATTCCTGATATACATCTATTAACAATATATTCCATCATATTCACATTCACATCGAACTAAATCCAAACTACATAAAGTTTTAGCGGCGAAAATGTTCGTCGCTAAAAAATACTATATAAGACTTTTAGCCGCGAAAAGTTTCGCTGCTAAAAATAAACTGACATATCTTTTAACAACGAAAATTTTCGTTGCCAAACGTTTCTTTTAAAAAACAAATATTTTAGCTCAAAATCAGTACAAAATTCCTGATATACATCGGTTAACAATATATTCCATCATATTCATATTCACATTCACATCCATCTAAACCCAAACTACATAAAGTTTTAGCGGCGAAAATGTTCGTCGCTAAAAAATACTATACAAGACTTTTAGCAACGAAAATGTTCGCTGCTAAAAATAAACTGACATATCTTTTAGCAACGAAAATTTTCGTCGCCAAAAGTTTCCTTTAAAAAAGAATATTCCACCTCAAAATCCGTTCAAAATTCATGATTTACATATGTTAATAGTATATTCCATCATATTCACATTCACATCGATCTAAACCCAAACTAAATAAAGTTTTAGCGGCGAAAATGTTCGTCGCTAAAAAATACTATACAAGACTTTTAGCAGCGAAAATTTTCGCTGCTAAAAATAAACTGACATATCTTTTAGCAACGAAATTTTTCATTGCCAAAAGTTTCTTTTTTTAAAAAAATATTCCAGCTCAAAATCCGTAAAAATTCCTGATATACACCTGTTAACAATATATTCCATCATATTCATCCTGATATACACATTTCATCATATTCACATTCACATCCATCTAAACCCAAACTACATAAACTATATTCATCCAAACACAAACAATCTTATCTGTATCACATTCATTCATGCATAAATACATATAAACTTAACATCATAAACAAATAAATAAAAAATCACAAAGATGAAGATGGAGGTGGTGGGGCATCGGTGGGTAAGCGTGCAACGAAAGCCTAAAACATCTCTGTCATCCGTCGCTCATGCTCCACCCACATCTCCGCCATCCTCCTCTCCTGCTCCTCCTTCTGCCTCACCAACTCCTCCTTCATCCTCCTCTGCCTCGCCAGCTGATCCTCTATCCTCCTCTCCTGCTCCTCTCTCTGCCTCGCCAGCTCCTCCAGGTTTAGGTTTAGGTTTAGGTTTAGGTTATAAGTATAGGTTTTGGGATTTGAGAATAGGTTTAGGGTTTAGGGTTTAGGAAATCGGGTTTGGATTCGGGATCGGGTTTAGGTTTGGGTTTTCAAGTTTAAGCTTAGGTTAAGGTTAGGGAGTTGAGTTTAGGATTAGGTGCAGGTGTAGGTTTAGGTTTAGGGATTTGAGAATACATTTAGGTTTTAGGTTTTAGGTTTAGGTTTAGGTTATAGGTTATAGGTTAAGGTTTAGGTTTTAGGTTTAGGTTACTGTTAGGTTATAGGTTATAAGTTTAGGTTTTGGTTTAGGTTTAGGTTATAGGTTTAGGTTTAGTTTTAGGTTAAGGTTTAGGTTTAGGTTATAAGCTATAGGTTTAGGGAATTGAGAATTGGTTAAAGTTTAGGTTTAGGTAATCGGGTTCGGGTTCGGGATCTGGTTTGGGCTTGGGTTTTCATGTTTACGTTTAGGTTTAGGTTTAGGTTAGGGAGTTCAGATTGGGATTAGGTGTAGGTTTAGGTTTAGGGATTTGAGAATAGGTTAATGTTTAGTTATAGGTTTAGGTTTAGGTTTTAGCTTATAGGTTTAGGTTTTAGTTTTAGGTTTAGGTTATAGGTTAAGGTATAGGTTATAGGTTTTTGTTTAGGTTGAGGTTATAGGTTTTGGTTTTAGGTTTAGGTTATAGGTTAAGGTATAGGTTATAGGTTTTTGTTTAGGTTGAGGTTATAGGTTTTGGTTTAGGTTTAGGTTTAGGTTTAGGTAGCGGTTTTAGTTTATAGGTTTAGGTTATAGGTCATAGGTTTAGGTTAAGGTTTAGGTTACAGGTTTTGGTTTAGGTTAAGGTTATAGGCTTTGGTTTAAGTTAAGGTTTAGGTTTTGGGTTTATGTTAAGGTTATAGGTTTTGGTTTAGGTTAAGGTTTTGGTTTTGGGTTTATGTTAAGGTTATAGGCTTAGGTTAGGTTTAGGTTTAGGTTATAGGTTATAGATTCGGGATTTGAGAATAGGTTAAGGTTTAGGTTTAGGAAATCAAGTTCGGGTTCGGGATCGGGTTTAGGCTTGGGTTTTCATGTTTAGGTTTAGGTTTAGGTTAGAGAGTTGAGATTGGGATTTGGTGTAGGTTTAAGTTTAGGGATTTGAGAATAGGTTAAGGTTTAGGTTTAGGAAATCGGGTTCGGGTTCGGGATCGGGTTTTGAAGTTTAGGTTTAGGTTGGGGAGTTGAGATTGGGATTGGGATTAGGTTTAGGTTTAGGGATTTGAGAATACATTTAGGTTTTAGGTTTAGGTTTAGGTTTTAGCTTATAGGTTTAGGTTATAGGTTTAGGTTTTGGTTTTAGGTTTAGGTTAAGGTTATAAGTTTAGGTTATGGGTTATAGGTTAAGGTTTAGGTTTAGGGATTTGAGAATACATTTAGGTTTTAGTTTAGGTTTTAGCTTAGAGGTTTAGGTTATAGGTTTAGGTTTTGGTTTTAGGTTTAGGTTAAGGTTATAAGTTTAGGTTATGGGTTATAGGTTAAGGTTTAGGTTATAGGTTTTTGTTTCGGTTAAGGTTATAGGTTTTGGTTTAGGTTTAGGTTTAGGTTTTAGTTTATAGGTTTATGTTATAGGTTTAGGTTTTAGTTTTAGGTTTAGGTTAAGGTTATAAGTTTAGGTTAAGGTTTAGGTTACAGGTTTTGGTTTAGGTTAAGGTTATAGGTTTTGGTTTAGGTTAAGGTTTAGGTTTTGGGTTTATGTTAAGGTTATAGGTTTAGGTTGGGTTTAGCTTTAGGTTATAGGTTATAGGTTATAGCTTTAGGAATTGAGAATAAGTTAAGGTTTAGGTTTAGGAAATCGGGTTTTAGTTCGGGATCGAGTTTAGGCTTGGGTTTTCATGTTTAGGTTTAGGTTTAGGTTAGGGAGTTGAGATTGGGATTTGGTGTAGGTTTAGGTTTAGGGATTTGAGAATAGGTTAAGGTTTATGTTTAGGAAATCGGGTTCTGGTTCGGGATCGGGTTTTGAAGTTTAGGTTTAGGTTTAGGTTGGGGACGTGAGATTGGGATTGGGATTAGGTTTAGGTTTAGGGATTTGAGAATACAATTAGGTTTTAGGCTTCCGTTTAGGTTTTAGCTTATAAGTTTAGGTTTTGGTTATATGTTTAGGTTATAGGTTAAGGTTATAGGTTTAGGTTCGGTTTAGGTTCAGGTTATAGGTTATAGCTTTGGGAATTGAGAATAGGTTAAGGTTTAGGTTTAGGAAACTGGGTTCGGGTTCGGGATCGGGTTTAGGTTTGGGTTTTCAAGTTCAGGTTTAGGTTTAGGTTAGAGAGTTGAGATTAGGATTTGGTGTAGGTTTAGGTTTAGGGATTTGAGAATAGGTTAAGGTTTAGGTTTAGGAAATCGGGTTCGGGTTCGGGATCGGGTTTAGGCTTGGGTTTTCATTTTTAGGTTTAGGGAATCGGGTTTAGTTTTAAGTTCAGGTTTAGGTTTAGGTTATAAGATATAGGTTTAGGGAATTGAGAATTGGTTTAGGTTTAGGTTTAGGGAATCAGGTTCGGGTTCAGGATCGGGTTTAGGCTTGGGTTTTCAAGTTTAGGTTTAGGTTTAGGTTAGGGAGTTGAGATTACGATTAGGTGTAGGTTTATGTTTAGGGATTTGAGAATACATTTAGGTTTTAGGTTTAGGTTTAGATCTTAGGTTATAGGTTAAGGTTTAGGATTTAGGTTTAGGTGAATGGTAGGTAATAGGTTATAAGGTTTAGGTTTAGGTTTTAGGTCATAGGTTTTGGTTTAGGTTAAGGTTATAGGTTTAGGTTAAGGTTTAGGTTTAGTTTTAGGTTCAGGTTTAGGTTTAGATTTAGGTTATAAGGTATAGGTTTAAGGAATTGAGAATTGGTTTGGGTTTAGGTTTAGGGAATCGGGTTTTGTTTTAGGTTCAGGTTTAGGTTTAGGTTATAAGGTATAGGTTTAGGGAATTGAGAATTGGTTTAGGTTTAGGTTTAGGGAATCGGGTTCGGGTTCGGGATCGGGTTTAGGCTTGGGTTTTCAAGTTTAGGTTTAGGTTTAGGTTAGGGAGTTAAGATTAGGATTAGGTGTAGGTTTAGGTTTAGGGATTTGATAATACATTTAGGTTTTAGGTTTAGGTTTAGGTTTAGGTTATAGGTTAAGGTTTAGGTTTTAGGTTTAGGTTACTGTTAGGTTATAGGTTATAAGTTTCGGTTATAGGTAATAGGTTTTGGTTTAGGTTAAGGTTATAGGTTTAGGTTAAGTTTAGGTTTAGGTTAAGGTTAAGGTTTAGGTTTAGGTTATAAGCTATTGGTTTAGGGAATCGAGAATTGGTTAAGGTTTAGGTTTAGGGAATCGGGTTCGGGTTCGGAATCTGGTTTAGGCTTGGGTTTTCATGTTTACGTTTAGGTTTAGGTTAGGGAGTTGAGATTGGGATTAGGTGTAGGTTTAGGTTTAGGGATTTGAGAATAGGTTAATGTTTAGGTTTAGGTTATAGGTTTAGGTTTTGGTTTTAGGTTTAGGTTAAGATTGTAAGTTTAGGTTATAGGTTATAGGTTAAGGTTTAGGTTATAGGTTTTTGTTTAGGTTGAGGTTATAGGTTTTGGTTTAGGTTTAGGTTTTAGTTTATAGGTTTAGGTTATAAGTTATAGTTTTAGGTTCTGGTTTTAGGTTTAGGTTCAGGTTTAGGTTACAGGTTTTGGTTTAGGTTAAGGTTATAGGCTTTGGTTTAGGTTAAGGTTTAGGTTTTGGGTTTAGGTTAAGGTTATAGGTTTAGGTTAGGTTTAAGTTTAGGTTATAAGTTATAGGTTATAGCTTTGGAAATTGAGAATAGGTTAACGTTTAGGTTTAGGAAACTGGGTTCGGGTTCGGGATCGAGTTTAGGTTTGGGTTTTCCAGATTAGGTTTAGGTTTAGGGATTTAAGAATAGGATTAGGTTATAGGTATAGGTTTAGGTTAAGGGTGTGGTACCTGCAAATACAGACATAAATACGGCCTGTCCAAATGGCCAGGCCCTTCCAATGCTGTCCATAGGAAATGGACAGCTTCATCATGGTCATAACAGCAGTTCCCACCTTCCAGGGACCCCCGCTCTTCCGGATAGCTCCGACGCACATCCGGGTCTGCTCCATTAATTTCGAACAAATACATAAATATGGCCTGTCCAAATGGCCAGGCCCTTCCAATGTTGTCCATAGGAAATGGACAGCTTCATCATGGTTATAACAGCGGTTCCCACCTTCCAGGGACCCCCGCTCTTCCGGATAGCTCCGACGCACATCCGGGTCTGCTCCATTAATTTTGATTCTCATCCGATCAGTGGCTCAACCTGATTTAATAGAGGTGAGTAAGCCACTGTTTTCTCAGCTAGGGTGTTCTACATGTGTGACATTTTTGCAGAAAATGTGGTCTAGCATGATAAGCATAGCTGTGTATACTCATCCTTTGCAAGGATGGTGGGAAAGAAAGCTCAGGCAAAGTCATCTTATAACAAGAAAATTTACCTGTGTAAAATATGTAATCAACTGTGCCAATGAAATCTCAAGTGTAGTTTGTGAACTACGATTCATTAGTCATGGGGTCCATTCTTCTTCTTTGTTGCTCCAAACCAATTCCAACTCCCACCATCCTTGCAAAGGATGAGTATGCATTGACCTGCAATAAAAGCCTAGCAATGTAAAAGAAAAGACTTATGTGAATAAATGTCAATGCCTAACAATGTAAAAGAAAAGAAAATGACACAACTCACCTTGACGCCCTTTTCGCTCAGAGAAGATTCGAAGAAGTATCCTCTTCCATCTTGGAGAATTTGCAGCTACGAGTCCTCCCTGTGTTTTGTTGAAGTTGAAGCCTTTGCAAATGTTTTAAAGAAATTCATCTATTGCATTGATCTTGGAATATCACTTCCAAAGCTGAAAACCATGTAGAGAACATCATAATTTCTAACTCACTGTTAATTTAGAAGGAATACAATAGAACGCATAGCTTGGGTGTCAAGTAGGCAGTGGGATTACACAGAGAAACAAGATACAAAAAACCTGCATGTAGAAATTTCTTCTCAATGACCCACCCACTGCCTTGTGTAAGGAGTCCAACTGAATTTTTCATTTCATACTTGTAAATGATATAATTTTTAGAACAAAAGAAGGCCCCGTCACTTTATTTATGTAATACAACTAAGTTCTGCACACTTAAGTGTGACAGTTTTTCCATGATGCTACCAGGAAAAAATTCGAATGCAATTTACATAACAAAGCACTCTCCCAAAGCCTAATAATCAATACAAGATGGTTTAGCCACTTGTGCAATTAGGGAAGGTTCAAAAGGACATACATATTTATTATTTTTTAGTGATTTAATTGCTTATGGGAGATATGTAACACTTTAAAATGCATCTCCAATCAAGATTTTGGAATTGGGGTTTGATGAAATGATTGCTGATTTTATTTGAATTCTTCTGTTTTTCCTATGCTTATGGTTCATGTCTTTCTTTTTTTCGTGCATGTGAATGATATAAAGCATTATAATTCAAGGTTCTTGTAGTCTGGGTCTGATGAATTAATAGCTAGGATTGTGTGATTTGTGCCATTGTTATGATTCTGTTTTTTCCTTTTTTTCTTTAATATATATATATATATATATATATATATATATATATATATATATTATATATAGTGATACCAATGCTTGTGGGAGATTGCAATAGCTCTTTATAGTACATGTAAATGCCATAAAACATCTAAATTCATGGCTTTACTTCTATGGGTCTGATTGAATGAAAAGGATTTCTATGAACTATTAGTGTCTTTCTATCAAAAAAGAAAAAAAAGAAAAGAAAAGAAAAAGGAACTGTTTTTATCTGGCTCTCTCTCTCTCTCCTCTCTCTCTCTCTCTCTCCTCTCTCTCTCTCTCTCTTCTCTTTTCTTCTTCTTCTTCTTCTTCTTCTTCTTCCAGTGATTTTAAATGCTTCCGTGAGATGGTTATGTAGCTGTTTTAAGTACATGTAAACACTATAAATTAATCCATGGGTTTTCTATCTGGATCTGATGAAACAATGCCAAGAATTGTATCGATTCTGCTATTTTTGTTACAATTCTGTTTTTTTAGTTTTTCTCATTTGAGGATGTGTTTAGATGCACAAGTGAATTGAATTGTCAGTGTTTAGTTTGATCAAGAGGAAATGACAGAAAATAACCATGTTTCCTAGTATTTGTATTGAGGGATTAACCATCAAATTCCAGCTACATTCATTTCAAGTCCAACTTGAAACTAATGAAATTGCAATTCCTCATTAGATGAATAATTGCAACTGAAAGGACCTAAAAATGATGAGAGAAGACCATAACTGAAAGGAATAAGAAAGGGAAATGGAAATCAATTAATATATTGAAATGAATAATCATATAGCTCAATAGAGTTTAAAGAATTAAACATTCAACATATAAATCCATGTTTCTAAAGTTACTTAATCAAGCCTACATTTACTTAATCAAGCCCGTCACGATGGTCCTTTCCCATTCATGCAACTCATTACCTCATCTTTATTTCATTATACAGGTGAAATACCATGCCTCATACATCTCAAGTCATGGTATGAACATTTACGAATATCCCACAAAAAAATTAAAATAAAATTGGACGGCAGTCACCAGTTGATCATACAAGTAAAATACCATGTCTCAAAAAACTGAGGTCAGAGTTTGAATATTTACAGATATCCCACCAAAATAAAAAAGAAAGAAATTTTGAAAGGCAATTACTGGTCAACAACTTCTCTAGAATCAGGTGAACAATACTCAACAATATACATCAAGAAACTTCACAAATTGCTCCCATCAGACTCGCACTGTAATGTCATAATCGTCATCATCTCATAATGGCAAAGAATTATGAAAAAGATGATACTGCTGGAGAGAGAGAATTACAGTAATGTCATCTTTCTCATATTTCTTTGCCATGTTCATCAGCTCTCTTAAATTTGGCAGCTGTATACAAAACCATAAGCAGTAGTGAAATGAGCTCCCTCTAAATCTGGTCTGAAACACCACATGCCTATCTGGTGTTTCAGAGATGGTAACAGATGTATGAGAGGAAAAAATATAGTAAAGGATTTCCTTTTAATAGCAATCAAGTGTGACCATCTGAACTATACAGTTACATCACTTTTTTCATAACTCAGAAATCAAATCTATATATGTATATACACAAAGTTAGTTTGCAGTCGCATTGTCACTCTGAATATCACATTATACACTTCATTCTTCTGATTTAGAAATGTTAATAGAATAACTGAGAGAAATACCATAGTGGATTTCCGGCTAAAGGCAATCCGGCCACCAAAGCTGCAAGAATTCCTATGCAAATGAAAAGCTGGTTGACTGATCCAAGTGCACCTCGAATCTCGGTGGGTGATATCTAAAGCCACCAAACATTTGATGGACATAAAAAATTCGAACAGTAAAGATTACATATGAACCATTTTAACTTCCAAAGTCCACTACCTCAGATATGTGAAGTGGCACAATGGCAGATGAGTGCCTATCCCAATCCCAGCAGATTGGTGAAGAACATGCAAGTTCACCAGGCTAAAGAAAACACAGCTTTGTTCATGTTGCCTTTCAACCATCACATGATTAGAAGCGAACAAATCATCACAACGAAATGAAAAATTAATGAAAAAATAAATAAACAAATCACATAATTACCAAAATATGAAAACCAAATTCACATCATTAAGCAAACAAAATTTTCTGTTACAGTGGAAATTGCTGTTTGTTTATCTTAATCATCTTTCGGTCAACCAAATTGAAATCACTGGAAGAGCTTACCAAAGAAGGATCTTTCATCATGTTCTGTTGCCCCATAGATGCTGAATCCTTGGATGTATGCAGTCGTTGCAACTGATAATCAGTTTCAGGTCAACGATAGATTTTTCTTAGTTGTACTACTTCCTACAATAAAAAAGAGAGGAAACAAGTATTGAATAACTGCCTCAAGACTACAAGGTTACCAAATGGAGTTTTGGTTTAGCATATGTAGCAAAACAATCAGCTTTAACTAACTTGAACAACTAATTGGTCCATAATTGTATATCTTCTCATATATAACTTTTTCAAATGAGAAAGAGGGGGAGGCAGGGAGGGAGAGGGCAGAATTTCAAGATGGAAGCATGGAACGAAAACAATAAAAATGATGATGATGAAGAACAAGAGATCAAAGTGCATGTGGGTCCACACACACAAACAAAACATCCAAATTCATCATATTTCTTATCAAAACGTCCAAACCTCCCTAACCTAAACCTAAACCCGATTTCCTAAACCTAAACTTATAACCTTAACCTAAACCTATTCTCAAATCTCAAAACCTATAAACTAAACCTAAACCTATAACCTTAACCTAAACCTAAAACTTAACCTATAACCTAACCTTAACCTAAACCTTAACCTATAACCTTAACCTAAACCTTAACGTATTCTCAAATCCGTAAACCTAAACCTACACCTAATCCTAATCTCAACTCCCTAACCTAAACCTAAACCTTAACTTGAAAAAACCTAAACCTGATCCCGAACCCGAACTCGATTTCCTAAACCTAAACTTATAACCTTAACCTAAACCTATTCTCAAATCTTAAAACCTATAACCTAAACCTAAACCTATATAACCTTAACCTAAACTTAAAACTTAACCTATAACCTTAACTTATAACCTAAACTCAATTTCCTAAACCTTAACCTATAACCTAACCTAAACCTAAACCTATAACCCGAGCTCAATTTCCTAAACCTAAACCTTAACGTATTCTCAAATCCCTAAACCTACACCTAATCCTAATCTCAACTCCTTAACCACACTTAAACCCGATCTCGAATCCGAACCCCATTTCCTAAACCTAAACTTATAGGTTATAGGTTATAGGTTAAGGTTAAGGTTTAGGTTTTAGGTTTTACGTTTAGGTTATAGGTTTTAGGTTTAGGGTATTTTTGTTTATGATGTTAAGCTTATATGTATTTATGCGTGAATGAATGTGATGCAGATAAGATTGTTTGTGTTTGGATGAATGTAGTTTATGTTTGGGTTTGGGTTTAGATGGATGTGAATGTGAATATGATGAAATATATTGTATAACAGGTGTATATCAGGATGAATATGATGAAATATATTGTTAACAGGTTTATATCAGGAATTTTGTGCAGAATTTTGAGCTGTATAATAAAAAGAAAGAGACTTTTAGCAACGAAAATTTTCGTAGCTAAAAGTTTCAAAGTTTTGTAATTTCTTTTTAGCAGCGAAAATTTTCGCTGCTAAAAAGTCTTGGGTATTTTTTTTGCGGCGAAAATTTTCGCTGCTAAAAAGTCATGGGAATTTTTTTGGCAGCGAAAAAGTCTTGGAAATTTTTAGGGTATTTTTTTTGCGGCGAACGTTTTCGCTGCTAAAAAGTCATGGGAATTTTTTTTGCAGCGAAAATTTTCGAAGCCAAAAGTCTTGGAAATTGTTTTTTTGGCAGCGAAGATTTTCGCTGCTAAAAGTTTTCGAAATTTTGCTGCTAAAAAGCCTTGGGTATTTTTTTTTGCGGCGAAAGTTTTTGTTGCTTAAAAATCATGGGAATTTTTTTTGCAGCGAAAATTTTTGAAGCCAAAAGTCTTGGAAATTATTTTTTCGGCAGCGAAGATTTTCACTGCTAAAAGTTTTCGAAATTTTGGTGGTATTTTTTTTGCGGCAAAAATTTTCGCTCCTAAAAAGTCATGGGAATTTTTTTTTGCAGCGAAAATTTTCGCTGCCAAAAGTCTTGGAAATTGTTTTGGCAGCGAAAATTTTCGCTGCTAAAAGTCTTTGAAAATATTTTGGCGACGAAAATTTTTGTCGCTAAAAAGCTTACATTTAGCGGCGATTTCCTTTTTTCGCCGATAAAACCCTTTTACATCGGTCTTTTAGCAACGAATTTAGCGACGAAAATTTTCGTCGCTAAAAGTTTGTAGCTGCGAAAATTTGACTTTCAGCGACGAAAATTTTCGTCGCTAAAAGTGGTATTTCTTGTAGTGTAAGTGATATCATAAGTTAATTAAATAAAAAAAATTTATGGATTTTCGAAATCCAAAACAATGAAAATCCAGGATGTTACAAGAACACAGATCAGAAATCCAAGTAAAGAGCTCTAGCCAATCAGATCATTGGATTTCCTTGAAGCTCTAACAGATCTGAGAAGAACCCATCTCGAATTTCTTGGGTTTCTCGCCTAAGAAGTAGATCTCAAGAGATTGAAATCATACTATTGTGGAGCTGAAATGAAAACTGGTGGTGGTGGTCGGGGTGGGCGTGCGGTTGGCAGTGGGCAGAGAAAGAGAAGAAAGGGAAAGGGAAGGGGGTGCGTGCGGTCGGGTAGAGACTCTAGGGTTTGCTTTTTATTTTTTATTTTTAAGTTTAAACTTAAAACTTATATTAATATAATATATATAATATAATATTTAATATATTTATTAATCGAGCCGAGTCGTGCTTGAGTTCGAGCTTCGAGTTGAGTCAAGTCGAGTTGAAATGCCCCCTGGTCGAACTTGGCTTGAACTCAACTCGAGCTTTAAATAATTAGCTTGGCTCGGATCGAATCGATCATTCAAGCCGAGTCAATCTGAGCTGATTCGAGCCGAGTCGAGCGAGCTTTTCAAGCTAGCTTGACTCGTGAATAACCCTACCTGCCACTTCCCGTTTGCTTTTTTCAAAAGGACCACGTTTATGATCCAGTCTGGGTAGTGTACCTCTTCGATGAATCTGACGCTGAGGAGCTTCAACACTTCGTCTGCTATTGCTGTGTACCTCTCGGGGTTGAATGCTCTCCTCTTTTGCTTTATCTTATCGGCTTGTGATCTGGGTCCACATTCAGGCTGTGGACTATAATCTCTAGAGAGATGCCTGACATGTCCTCGTGTGACCATGCAAAGATGTCCTTATGCTACTACAGGAAGGCCAACATCCGAGACCGTTGCTCGGAATCCAGCGACGATCTGAGCTGAACAGTTCTGCTTGGGTCGGTTTCCTAGAGCGAGACAGTCACCAAGGCCTCTGTGGAGGAGTCTTCTGCAGGGGGTTCTAGGGTTGAGCACATTTGCAGTGAGGGCTTGCTTCACTAAACCTTTTTTGACCGCCATGGAGTAACACCTTCGGGCTTTGCGCTGGTCTCCTCGGACATACCCGACTCCTCCCTCTGCAGGGAACTTCATCATAAGATGGTAGGTGGATACGACCACCCTCATGGTGTTAAGGAACAGCCGACCCAGTATGACATTGTGCACTGACGGCACGTTCACAACGAGGAAGTCCACCAGAAGAGTGACCTAATACCTCCCTCGGAGATTACCTTGTCTTCAGCGAAATCGTGGAAGGGGTCTTCACAGGTCGGAGGCGCGACCTGTCGATCCCCATTTTTTCAAATGCCTCGGAGTAGATGATATCGGTTGAGCTTCCAGTGTCGACCAAGATGTGGCAAACCTTGTGGTTAGCTATAGTCATAGCCATCACTAGAGCATCGTCATACGAATGATGGATTCCTCGCGCGTCATCTCTCTGTAAAGGTCAAGCTGCAGGGACTCACCCGGAGCTCTTTCCTTGTCCTTTCAGCCAAGTGGACGTAGTGCTCGGGGTTCGAACTTCAGGAATAGGCCTTGCGGACCCTATTTCAGTCGTCCCCTCCCGACGAACCGCCATAGATCGTGCGGATCTCTGTAGCCTCTTTTGTGGTCTTACTTGATTGATCTTCCCTCTGAGTTGACTTCTCTTCCTTAGCGTATCGCCGTAGATGACTTTTATGGATGAGGGTCTTGATTTTATCTTTGATATCCACGCAATCGCTGGTATTGTGACCATGGTCACGATGGAAGCAGCAATACTTGCGCTTATCTCGCTGACCTGCATCGGTCTTCATACAAACCGGCCACTGCAGGAGTTTTTGGTCCCTGATATCCAGCAGGATCTGCTCCAGAGATGTATTGAGCGGAGTATACAAGTTGAACTTACTCTTGGGTTTCCTGCTTGGTCGGTGATCGCAAGAAGACCTATCGTCTGACCTCTTACTTGATG
Organism: Magnolia officinalis; assembly: GCA_021015155.1. Classification (NCBI taxonomy): domain Eukaryota; kingdom Viridiplantae; phylum Streptophyta; class Magnoliopsida; order Magnoliales; family Magnoliaceae; genus Magnolia; species Magnolia officinalis. Next base: position 29,976 of record JAJHSJ010001150.1, read on the forward strand.
GCTGCGATTCTTCGTTCCTCGGCCTCTTCCCCTTAGACGACTGCTCTGTAGCTTGGACATTCTTGCGAGAGTTGAAGAATTCCTCAGCGTTGGTGTATTTCTGAGTTCGGCGAATGAGCTCGGCCAAAGAAGTTGACGGATTCTTCCCAATTGAGAAGATGAACTTCCCTTCCTTAAGTCCGCTGAACATGTCAGAGAGTGACATCTTATCGTCGTAGTTGTCCACTAACAGTACTTCTTTATTGGAGCGGGCAATGAAGTCCATTAGCGACTCCTTGTTTCCCTATTTGAGAGTGAATAAATGGGTCGTCGATTTCTGACTCTTTTTACCAGCAATGAATTGGGTTATGAATAATCTATCGAGCTGTAAGACTCGTATCCTAGTCTGTACTGTTCCATCAACTTCCGCGATCATTTTCGTTGAATTCCGACAACCTGCAACCGATAATCAACGTTTGCGCACGACCCTAAGTCGTACCCCGTTCTTCACTCCCCAAGTGCAGGGTTGTGATGTAGTAATAAACTCGGTAAGACCGAGGCCTGTACGTATTCTTAAACTAAGTAGAACTAGAACTAAATTAAGATGAAATCTAAATCAAATATAATTTGAGGAAAATTTGTGAAATATTAATTTAAAACTTAAGGAATTCAGAAATAGGAAACTAGGGATTCAGAGGATCCACTTGTAGGGATCAGGGAGATCTACACAACTCGGTAATAAACTTAAAAATAGGAAACTAGGATAATCAATAGGTGAAGAATTGATGTATTGAAGCTTCTTAGTGGAGGCATTGAATCATCTAAAGTGTGTAGCTCAGTTTGTGGCCTTAACTGGGTAGTTTCAAATTCCAGAGTTATATCAAGCAAATCGTCCATCGCCCGAATCATATCATCATTCAATTCAAGGCAGTGGTCCAAACATGTATCACAAGGGTTGGAAGGTTTAGTTGAAAATGGTTCATTCTCCACATTCAAATTAGTCATGTCAGACAGGTGGAGCTGATCCTTATGGTTGACAACTTCCTGAACCTCTTGATCCTTAGTAGGGGCCACACCTGAGATTGAATCCCAGTACTCATCATCATCTAGTTTCGTGCAGTGTGCACTTGGGACGGGATCACATTCCTCACATTCTATTCCTAGATTGAGTTGAGGTTCGAATAAACTAACCTCTACTTTATTAGTGAAATCATGTGTGTCATGTGAGTGAAGTGTGTCACTATCATTATATTTGAAAGACACCCACGTCTCTTGATCATTCCTTTGGACAGTCATCAGATCGACTCATCGGGAATTGAACCATCTGCTCATTAATGGAATCCAATTCCTCATTCGTAATTTCAGTTTCTGCCACAAGCGAGTTATGATTACTTTCTTCACATTCTGCTTCTAGATTAGGATGAGGCTGGGATAACCTAGCCTCTTCTTTCTCCATAAGTTGTGACTGAATGATTGGAATTGAGGCTGTGAGCAATTCACATGATTGTATGACAAGTTGATTGAACTGCTCTTGTGCTTTCATGAGCTTCTGAAGTGAATCCTCTTGGATTGTTTCTGATTGGGTGTCAAAGGTAGAGGACCCAAGAGAATTATCACTATGATATATAGCTGGTTCAGCTTCCTGACATTGATGTTTCCATTGATTATAGTCATACGGATCATAGGTGGGACAATCTGATAGTTAGTAATACTTATTATCACTCATAATATAATCACGCATTATTTTCTTTTTCTCAGATGGGTGATAATAATTCTCACTCCCATAGTTATGATAACCCCAACACTCACGTACTGTCCGTGGGGTGGAATTGTTCTCCTGTATATGATCGCGTAAGGACTTCTTAACCGATGGAGTGTTATGCTCAGGTTGGTTCTCGATGATTGTTTCAGGAAAATTTTGAGACATAGGTGGATGTCTATCATCATTATCATACATCCATTCGCACTGTTTCACATGGTCCAAAGCTATCTCAGCATATTGACGTTCCCACTCGTGCATATACATGGTGAAACCCGAACTCTGAATCTAATCCTAAGAAAAACAAAAGAAAAGATCCTACAGTAGTATGGAAAGTAAGAGGAGGAGAAGTTAGAAGGAAGGTACCAATTGAGAAGTTCCTATGTTAAGATCCTGCAAAAGAAACCAAAAGAGATTAGTTCTTAAAAATAGAAATTTTAAAGTTAGAAAATTCTAAGGTGGAAACAAAGTTAGTTTCTAGAAAAGGAAAGTTTCCTAAACCTAGAATTAGAAAGTTTCTAAAAATAAAGGAAAAATGAGTTAGTTTCTAAAAGTAGGAAGAGTTTCTAAAGAGGAAAAATAACTAACCTGGTTTCTAAAAACAAAAGAGGAAAGTTCTAAACCTAAAGTTAGAAAGTTCTAAATTAGCAATCCTAATCCTAAAATAGAAAGTAATGTTAGTTTCTAAAAAGGAAAAAAAAATTCTAAAATCAATGAAAGCCTAGAAATAGAAAAGTTCTAAAAATAGAAAGTTAGTTTTCTAAAAGGGAAACCTAAAATAAGAGAATTTCTAAAACTAAAATCATAATTCTAAAAATAGAAAAAGTAGAAAATTAGAAAGAAATTACCAAATTTGAAGCTTATGTCATGATCCTACAAAACAGGAAAACAGGTTAGTTTCTAAAAACAGAAAAAATTCTAAAATTAGAAAATCCTAATCTTAAACTAATCCTAAAACAAGTTAATCTCAGAAAACTGTAACCGTCAGTCCCCAGCAACGGCGCCAAAAACTTGTTCACTCCCCAAGTATAGGGTTGTGATGTAGTAATAATCTCGGTAAGACCGAGGTCGAATCCACAGGGAATGAAACCTGTACGTTATCTGAAAATAACTAGAACTAGAACTAGAATAAGATGAAATTTAAATCAGGGGTAAATATGAGAATAATGGTGAAAATATTAATCTAAAACTAGTAAAATTTAAAGGTAGGAAACTAGGGTGCCAAGGATCCACTTGTAGATATCAGGGAGATCTACACGTGATTCACGAACTCAACTGGATTTCGAGTTCCATCTTCATCCAGTTGGAAGATATGTCACTAAAGCTCGATCTGAACTTCCATTGATCTAGTTTTCAAAGAGATGAAAGATATGAGAATTAGAGTCGATTCCATCACAAATCCATGCCCATGAGACAAGGTAAACAACAAAACTCAAATCAATCCACAATCAATCAGAAGATGTATGAACAGAAGGAAGGGTGCCATCATCTAACCATGCCCAAGAGACGATGGTGAACGACAGAGCTTCCCGACTTCATAATCACAAAAAGAAAAGGAAATATTCAAGTCATTGCAAATCTATTGTAATTTCAGTCACAACAAACCATTAACAACTAAAGTATTTCTTAATTATCAACTAAAATCAAAGTCATTCAAACATAAATCAAGCCGTAGAATCTCCCATCATGCCACAAGCTTCACCTCTTAGCCCTAGCTAAGAGGTTCAGCCCAACATGAATGGGCTAAATCCCTTAAATCAAACAAAATAAAAAGAAGAGAAAAAAGAAACAACAAATACTAGCTTCCTCCCTCTTTCACGTATCCACGTTCCGCCAAAAATCGGATGCCCTTTTTTTCTCTCCTGTCTTCTTTTATAGATTGCTGGAGATCGGTCCCTGGGCTATGGCGGTGGAATAGCTATTTACGCACAGTAGTCGGTCTCTGTTTTGTGCAGCGAAAGCCCTTGCGCTGGACTTGTTCTTGGGACGATGGAGTGGATGCTTTAGGAATCTGAGCCATTCAGACTCCTTGGTGATGGACGGCCTCCCCCTAGGAAGGTTTTAGACGGTCTAGATTGGCTGTCCGATCAAGATCAAGAGCATACAATCGGCCCACAGCGGTCAAGCTATTTCCGGACGCAGTTGTGCGTAAATCTTCTTGCGCTGGTTCTTGATGGAGCATGAGATCAGTGTCGACGGAGAAATCCATTCCATCTATTGGATGCTGCACGAAAACCATTCAGACATGTATGGTTTTGGATTGGGTTTGGTGTGGCCCATTTGATTTATCATGCGGTAAAGATTCAGCCATCCATTCTGTGTTTTACAACAATCCACCTGCGTACACGTGAATTGGGCCGAAAGGAGAGCTTGGTGAGGGTCTTGGCCACTCCAGGAATGGTTGGACGGGTCAGATCATCTAATGGAATGATGGGTGGGGCCCACTATCAAAACCCATTGATAGCAAGTCCGTCACTGGACGTTTCGCGTGGCTATATTTGGATGATTTGCAAAAAATAGGTGGAGTCCACTGCGATGCCTGTCCTAGAAATCCACTCCCTCCATCAGATCCTGGACATAGTGTTGGCCCATGGCCTCTAGTTTGAAGTAGATCCGACTTCAGGGTGGGCCACATACTCAACCAACGTGTGAATAACATTCAACATTAAAAATACAATCCGCTTTACATAGATGCCATGCATCTATATTTACAAATTTGCCCTTCTCTTTTGTGATAACTTCTGCCGTCCGTTTCTCCCTACTATATCGTCCAAAAGAGGTGAAATTTGACGGATATCCACCATTTTTCATGCTCTTTCTATCGGTTCAGTTTGAGTCCTAATCTCCTAAAGATGTCCAAGATGCTTTCTCAATGGTTATTGTCTGATTTTGTCCATCGGGTCACTTACACACTAATCCAAGGGCTGAATTTTGACGTGTACGGTTAATTTATGGTCCTCAAGCCAGGTATGAAGTTTCGAGCTGAACGGATAGTGGGAATCCTGTGATCTTTCATTTTGGCCGACTTTCAGGCCACTTGAGCTTCAGTTTCTCGATTGTCTCGGATCTCTAGTGTGTAAATCCGTTGATCGCAGTCTCCTGAAGTCCGTCCCTTGCCTTGGTAATTTCAGAGCATTAACTCTACACATTTAGCATCCTTTTTCAATTCAGCTTGTAAATAAACCTTGTATCACAACCACAATTAAAATGGATCGTTAACAGAATTATGTACGTAAATCCAAGCCGTAACCGGGGTCTAATATGCAATATTTGACCCTCAACACCCGTAGAATTGAGTCGGCTTAATCCGAGACTTGTACCATTACGACGACCGCACAGTCGCCGTGGTTCCAACGCCGTGACTCGCGCACCGATCCGAATCCCAGGTTAGAGATGTGGGTCGGCATTTATTTCGAAGAAATGCCACGCTTTTACGATCCCGAGAGAATCTCTACAACATGTCCCATCAACCCATCACTCAAATCAATCAATCAATCACATCATGTTAAGTACAAGAGAAACACATGCTTCCTTTCTCCACAAGCCAAGCAAACCCCAAAAGTCAACAAGCCTCTCACCTCACCCATCACCTCACATCCATCACCCATCACTCTCTCTCCTTACAACCCTCTCTCTCTCTCTCATTCCCAAAACACATAAAAAAATCCCAAGCAAAGAGTGGACGTCCATGGCTTTCCCAAGTGAGAGAAAAGTGTGATGTATGTGGCCCACTCCCTATTCCAAAACCCATCATTCTAACCCTTCAACTCTCATCACCCTCCATCAAAGAAAAGCACAAGGAGATTGGCTTTCCCACAGACCGAGAAGATCGAACGATGGGTGCTTTTATAGGCTAGATTTTCATATTTTTATAATGGGCCAAGTGAGGCCTACCGATTGATGGTATGGATGGATCTCACTTTGGACCCTAGGTGTGGCAATGGCCCGCCTTGATTCTCATGATCATTCATGTGGGTGGGGCCATTCTCCATGGACCCCCATCATGATGTTTATTTTCCTTGCATGAAGAGAGGTCATCTAGACCGTCATTTTGGGTGGAGAAGGAATCTCCACCGTTGATCTTTGATTTGGTGGGCCCACATGTATTGGGACCCACTTGATGTATGATTTAATGTAAGGGAGGGCTCATAGTGGCGGAGCCCTCCATCACACGTGTCCCTCTCTTTTCCTATTTTCTCTCCCTCTCTTTCATTTTCTATTGTAGGTGAAGAATTGGCCGTGTGGCCCACCCGGATGGACCCCACCATGAAGCATATATTTTATCCAACCATCTGTAGGTGGGCCCACTTCACATATGTGTTGTATCCACACCCTCCATCATTTGGTGGCCACCAGTGTAGGGCCCACCTTACATATATGTGGTGCCAAGCCAAGCCGTCTTAGCGTCTAGAGACGGTGGACGTGAATTGTAAAAAAAAAAAAAGGAGATTTTTTTTAGTTTTGGGGTGGATCGCTCATACAGCCCCACCTTGATGTTTGTTTTTTAATCCAAGCCGTCCATTTCATTCCTTAGATCATTTTAGGCATTGAGCCAAAAAATGGGGCCAATCTGACTTTCGGGGGGGCCATAGCATAGCAAACAGCGTGCATACCTTTGAAATATCCCCTGTCGTCTTTATACACCGAAATATACTCAATATTGGGCTTGTTTGGCTTGTCTTGAGCCATGGGGGCCATTGGGCGGGGTGGATTCACCTAACACGAGCCCCACATACGAAAAACCTTTAAAAAACTGATTAAATAAAAATAAAAATAAAAATACATACCGTCCAAGCAGCAGGCGCTGTTGACGTCCTCTGGACGCGCAGCGTCCTGCTTCGCTGGACGTGAAAAGGCAGGACGTGGGTCCCTGCTGTGGCCCCATCGTAATGTGCTTCGAACATCCATACCGTGCATTTGATGGGTCTTTTATGAAGCGGGCCCCTCTTCCAAAATCAGCCATATACGTACTCAGATGGCCCACATGGCAGGAAATAATGTCGACTGAACTCCTGCCCTTGAAACCCTTTTGGTGGTTACAGAAGTTTGGGATCAGTGTGAAATTTTGTTCTTCCTTTTCATCCAGGTCCGTGTGACCTTATCAACAGATTTGATGGGAAATAAATATTATGGTGGGCCCCACGTGGGAACCCCACACGTGGAGAGAATGGCTGGTGAAAGGTTCACAACCAGCTTATATACCTGCTGTGATGATGGTCCCAAGTTAGTGGGTCTACTCATGAGGTATGTGTCATCCAGGCCGTTCGGCCATGGACCCCACCTGATGTGTGCGCAGTCCACACAGTGGGTCCATGCATGATGTATATGTTTCATATCCACCATCCACCATCCAGCCATGGACGGTGGAGCCCATTGATGCAAGTGTTTTAACCCCTCGCCGTCCACCTTTTTCTCATCCTCGCTGACCGTCCATCTGGGTTTTTGATCACACCATGATATATGTGTTTTCATCTGAGCGTCCGTCTGGTGTGAACCCACCTCAATGTATTTATTTTTGCATCCACACCGTCATTCGGATATGCTTGCGTGAACTGACCATGATGTATGCATTTTATGTCCACCCTGTTTCATCTGGTGGGTCCATTTGGAGGTGCAAACCCACCTGCCATCTATGAGGCCCATCTTGATGTATGGTGACCCATCTGTGAGGCCTATCTTGATGTATTATGGCTATCCATTGAGGCCCATCTTGATGTATTTGTGGCCCATCTATGAGGCCTATCTTGATGTATTGTGGCCATCTGTTAAAAGCCCATCTTGATGTATTGTGGCCCATTTATGAGGCCCACCCCTGATGTACCTCGTGGCCATCCGTCAGGCCACTTTAATATGTTTTGTGGCCCATTCGAGAGGCCCTCCTTGATATACTTGTCGCCCATCATGATGTATGGGCTTTCCCACGTCGTCTACCC
>JAJHSJ010001517.1:0-49864 GCA_021015155.1 Magnolia officinalis
GGGTCGGGCCGAGTCGCGGTCGCGGCTCAGGCCAGAAACGGACCGGGTTCCGCTGAGTTTTGGGCCGTGCTTGGGTCAGTCCTGTGGTGCTATGGAATTCCAGCACACGCAAAGGGAGAGAGTAAGGAAGGAAAGAGAGAAGAAGAAAATGGAGAGGAAAAGAAAAGGGAATGAGGTGGTGCGGCTGATGAACCGCACCCACTCAAACAGGGGGTCGAGCCTGGGTCAGGCCGGGTTCCCAGCCTTGCTGGGTTGTTTCCGTGGTAGAAAGGAAGAAGGAAAAGAAAACAGAAAGAAAAAGGAGGGAGAGAAAGGAGAGGAGAGAGAGAGAGAGAGAGATGAGAGAGAGAGAGAGAGTGTTGCGAGTCAACTCGCTGCTGAGTTGAGCTTGGGCCGGTCCAGGTGAGGCTGGATATTCCAGCAAAAAGAAGAAGAAAAATGTGAGAAGAAGAAAGAGGAAGGAAGTAGGGGGTGGCGGTGCTTGAGCCGAGACAACTTGGTGGAACCGAGTTTAGCTAGGCCGAGTCGACTCGGTGGACGTCGAGTTGGGGCGGCCCAGTTGCGTTGAGCTACCATGTCGACTAATGTAAGACGACTCTTCTCTCTAAATTAGATTATTTAAGTTACCTTAAATTATTATTGCAAAAATTATTATTAAAACATAATTAGTCATTGGTAGACTAACTACACTTGTGTTAAATATTATAAAATACTTACAGTTATTAAATAGCAAGTATTTTATTTACCACCCTTAAAGATTATCATGGACAGTAGGTCATACTATTTTATTACCATCACAATGGTTAGGCCATTAGGTTAGCTAAATCAATTATCATGTTGTATTATTATCATTTTCCTTGGGTTATTAATTTAGATACAATTAACCATTAGTAAATCGTCCATACTAATATTGGTTAATACATATGAAAATTATCATTATTAAAATATTAAGTATTCTACTTCCCCATTCTTAAAATATTAACATTGATGTTAGAACATACAATTTATTTTCATCAAAATGACTATTAGTGTCACATTGGCTAAATGTTAAGTATATTATTAATATTAATAAATGTTTTGAAATTATTAATATTATTATCCATCGTGGGTTATATGAGATAATTTAATATAATAGTAGCCATTGTTAGTGTTATGAAAATTAATAACCAATTCACTTGATTAATTTTTATCCATTTAAATTCTCTCATTGATAGTACCATAAATGGCCACACCAAATGGGGTTCAAATCCCATAACCAAAACCTAAAAATCTAGCCTAAGCCTAAACCCTAGGCTAAAACTCTAACCCTAAATAGCATGTAAGCTGGGACCTAACTGTATAATTTTACAATTCATGATAGGATTTGATTCTAACGAAACTCGCACTCTCTAGCAACACTGGCATACAATTCAAGTATAAGGTGATGATTCTTCCCCTTGAGCTTTCCATCTTCTCATTAGCTTAAGTTATAGTTTTTATTTAAATTATAATTGATATCTCTCTCTATAACCACATGTGTTAGCTGGTGGAATTGAATTGCTGTATTGTCTGCTTAATGTTCATCCTGTATATTTGTTCATACTTGTGGATTATCTGTGTATTGCTTATGGACTTTAAATGGTACATTAGTGGGGGAATTCCCACATATGAATGTACAACCATACTTGGGATGTAACTTGACTAGTTTGTGATCGTAATGGACCTTCGACTTGGTGGTTATTGAGTGGTGGTCTAGATGGATCATTGATGTGGGCCTACCATCCAGGGTTGTTGTGCTCAATGGTTTTTAAGGATGGTTTTCATCGTATGGTTTTGATAATCGCCCTATGTGGCATATTTTGATATTCGCCCTACGTGGTTTTATTTGATATTTTCCTTTTATGGATTCGATGTTTTATACTATGCAACCATGCGATGGTAAGCCCCATATACAGTAATATGATTGACTACTGGTCGACAGGGTTCCATTAACATCCCAAGGTGGTAGTCTCATGGGCCGGGGATGTGGTATGGGACACTATGCCGAGCTGTCGGCCTACGCTGGGCCATGTGCTCCCCGTAGTGACCTTTGAGCTTATCTAAAATGGCTGGTTGTAAATGGACTAATAATGACATGGCTAATCATGCATACATGGCACGTTTCCGACTGGTTGATATTTCCCAGGTTCGATGATTCCGACTGGTTGATGTTTCCCAGGTTCGATGATTGCATGGGTGACGGCCCACTGTCCGCACGGATGAGCATCCCCGGGGCGATGATTGCATTCACGCATTCATGCATTTAAAAAGACTGCATTACTCTGTTTTGGTTGTCTGGATGTTTTATATACTATTTCTTACCTAATGCGGCGGTGTGTAATCTTGAGGGGAATTCACACTGAGTTGGCCACTCATCCATCAAATATATAACCGTACAGGTAGCACAGATGTCTTAAGTGACTTTCAGGTTCAGGCTGATGAGGAGCCGGGTATGATCGCCAGGGATGCACGACTATGCTTGCTTGGAGGAGCCGCGTGATCTTGCAGCTTATATTTATGTGTTTTCTGCTATTCTTCATATATTAAATTCTTGTAATCTTGTACTTGTTAAATTCAGAGACATTGGTTTGTATAAGTCATTATGGGCAGCTTCTTGTATATTTGAAATGATAATGAAAATTTTCCTTTATGCTTACTTGTCCACACTACGCTCATTTGCTTACTCTGATAAAAGAAAAATATTATCTGACCATCCTTTAAGGTTAACACTCGAGTTTTTGGGACACGGGTCGCATACTCGGGTCCTGAAGATTCGGGTTGTTACATGCTCCTAAGCCTCCAAGTTCAGATTTTTTAGCCCCCCCTTAGTCTCATCCCAACCTTCCTAACCCCACGAGCCTAGCGCGGATTGATCATGGTGCAGTCCGTGTCTTAGCCTACTCAAGATCAAGCCAAAGATCTATTCATTTTACATATAAGCATTCATCATGACATTTATTCCCTTCTCAACCCCCTTGTTTCTCTAGATCTCTAGTGAACGTATGCTCTGTGACTTATCGTATACCGATCTAGTCCATTTTTCTTACCTCTTTGCATAAGCATCATCACATCCGCCTTCTAGACACGTCGTTGGACATATGCTCTGTGGCTTGCCGAAATCTCAGATATTTCCGCATCAGAAATCCATGTGTGTGCCTAGTCCTATCTCGACCACATCATCCATCCCTTGAGATTGTTTTATCACATAAAGTAGAGACCGTACGTTTGTACGGGCAGAGAGGGTGCCTAACACCTTCTCTCTTTGTAACCTAGGTCCCTTACCCAGAATCCTGGATCGCAGACTAGGAGTCAACCTAAGGTAGGAGAGTCTTTGGATTTCTCCAACCTTACGTATTTTGTGGTTCTAGCCGACCGCGGGATTCTGAGATTATTCGGTTAGTGGTGACTCCAACATCCACAAATCAACCTAATCACTCCCACCACCAAAAACATAACATACAAACCAGCGTGGGTGTCGATTTTCAGTGTCTATAGAATGGCGCTCCACTGGGGACATGCTAGAGCACACTAGCTGAGAACCGGCTCGATATCTGTGGTATTCCAATCTCAAGGGACATTCATCACTACATTCACAAAAAAAAAAAAAAACAAAAAAAAAACATCTTTGGCTTACACTTGTTTGGGCATCAATCTTAGCCACGACCACTCAATCCCATGCAGATATGGCTACCCATGAAGAAGAGCCAGCAACTCTGCCAGCTCCTGAAGCATCAGCATCGGCACCGGTATCGGCATTGGTGCCGACACCTTCAATAACTCCAACAGATCTGCCAATTACTGTAGCCATAAATGAGATGGCCCAAAATCTCAAAACCTTGCAGGAGCTATTACTTCGCCTGGTACCAGGCGCCATACCAAACATACAGACAACACAACCTAGTGAGCAAAACAACTCAATCCAACAAACTCCTCTTACTTTCTCCCTCATTCCTCCAGTAAATCATGTTCTCCCTCTTCCTACAGAATCAGCCCAACATACAAACGGGAGCAACCCTCCTGCACATCTTCCTCCTAATAGGAGATCCAATCAATTCCAAGGGGCACAACCCCTCTCAACTAGTCCCTCTGAAATTGAAGAGCTCCGAGAGCAATTGCAAGATATGCAGAGGAAGCTACGGAAGCAACAGGGGGTGGATCTCCCATCCACCAAGTTTAGGGATCTTTGTCCCTTCCCTGATGCAATGGTACCTCAAAACTTTGAGGTACCAAAATTCAGAAGGTATGTGGTACGGGGTGTCCTATGGACCATTTAAGAGCATTCTGTGGAGAGCTTAATACTATGGCAGGTAATAATGGAGCGTTGATCCGTTTGTTTCAAAAATCTTTGAAAGGCGATGCGTTAGATTGGTACACATCATTAAACTACCATCAAATTAAAACTTGGGAACAACTTTTCCAAGCTTTCATTGATCTTTTTGTGTACAATCTTAATGTAGCACCCAAAAGGGCGGATCTTACTACCTTAAGGCAGAGGAATGACGAGTCATTTTCAGCTTACGTTGGACAGTAGCGGGCAATGGCCGTTAGAATGAAAACACTCATTGATGACGAGGAGCAAATCTACATGATCATCTACTCGGCAAAACCGAATATCTCTGGATACCTCGTCTCCTATCCATATGCCAACTTTACCCAACTCATCCGTGCCGGGGAACAAGTTAAAGCCGGAATAAGGGTTGGGACAATCTCCCCCTGGTGGACTCATCAGGCCTCCCCAGTACAACGGATAGTGGAAGGAAGGCTTATTGGATATGAGAATGGTAACAAAAGTGTTCCTGACCTCCATCCAACAGAAGAAGACAATCTCGTCGCCTCTACCCAAGGTGCTCGATTCGCTCCTCAAGAAGGACAATGACAACAACAACAACAAAAGGAGATTCCTCAGTACCCCAATCATGGTCAGCAGATGAGGATGACCAGGGAATCTAGGCAGTTTACACCGATAGCCCAAACTTACAGTGAGATACTAGCCATGCTAGTCCAAAGGCAAATACTTACTCCACTATTGCCTAGGTCCCCACCAAACCCTCTGCCTCCAAACTATAATAAGAATGAGTACTGTGCATACCACCAATCCCGAGGCCACACGACAGACCTTTGTTTCACCCTAAAACATGCGGTCCAAGATTTGATTGATAACCAAAGGATTGTGGTTACCCCTCCTGCTGTCGTCACCACCGACTACATCTTCTAGAATTCTCTGCCATCGTATCAAGTATGCCCCAGTTCATCAGGAACCCCTACTAACAATATCAGTCAAGAAGAGCCACCCCCAGACAATCTAGTCCAATGCATCCATTCAATCACTGCCAGCCCAACAACAATACCCCCAAGTCTACAAGGGGCACACCCTACCAGTACAATCTATTCGCTCTCAAATACGCAAGGGGCATCTCTATCCGGTCTAGTCTCGATTCCCCCAAGTCTACAAGGGGCACACCTGCCAGTCTGTAAGTGCTATATTTTATATCCCTGTTTGTTGTCAAATTTGTGGTGCCAAAATCACTATCTTGCATAAGTGAAAGCTCTCTCAAAGATCAACATTCAAGAACAAGCTAAGCTCACAACAAGCTAAGCTCGCAACAAGCTAAGCTCACAAGTACAAAGATCAAACTTGAATGCAAGAACTACTTACAAGACATGACTCAAGCTGCAAGACTTCAAGAAGAGTACAAGGATGTTCATAAAAGAACTCAAGACTCTTTCAAGATTGAGCTACATCAAGACTTCAAGGCTCATACTTCAAGGTCACCAGTGCCTAATGTTTCAATGTCCTTACTTCATGGTTGAGGTTTGACTGACCTTAGGTTGACCTTAGAAGTAGGTCGCTTTGGATACATAAATCGAATGTTTATTTTACATAAGTTTGGTCTGTTCTTCGACTAGTCCTAGGCCTTCTTCGACTAGTCCTAGAGTTGCTTCGACCAGTCTAAGAAATTCCTCGATCAGTCGTAAGTTTGTTACAAAAATCGGATAATTTCTGTTAGGCTTCAACTAGTCCAGGGATTTCTTCGACCAGTCGTAGGAACAGTGTCGACTGCTTCTTCGACCGGTCGTATATCTTCGACACAAAGTCCAGCGATAATTCACAAGGTCTTCGACCAGTCGAAGGTGACCTACGACCAGTCGAAGGAGGCCTTCGACCAGTCGTAGAACGGTTAAAGCTTATCGGGCCCGATTTTTTTTCAAAATTTGTTATTTCTTCGACTAGTCGAAGAGCTCCTTAGACCAGTCGAAGATGCGATCTGCTCACCTATAAATAGAGCACGAATCTCAGAAGAAATCATCGAATTAATTAATCCATTCAAGCCAATCTTCGTCGAACTTCTAAGAGATAATTCTGTGCTCCATCTAAGCTAAGTGTGCTTATTTAATATTCTCTTTCCTTAGCTTTATTTAATTGATTTTGTTTCAGCTATTCCATCTAATTTTATAAGAGGAATTGCTATTCCCTTTCTTTGGAATCAAAATCAATTAAGGCAAGCCCTACTTGGTTTAAATTTAAAATCTATTAGAATTAGAACCGTTGTAATTAAGTACTGGACATTGAACTTGGACATTCAATCATCTACTCTGATTTGGTTCTACCGGGCTGCTACAACGAAGGAGATATTCAGGTATTTTACATTTAATTGTAAATTCCTTTCTGTTTTGGTTTCTTTCAAGATTTGCCAGAAAAATCTTGTTGTATTGGTTATCTGAGGAGAGCCAGGAAAACTCAGAAGTGGGGTTTTTTTTATTGTGTAAGCCCACAGACAAAGACACAATTGTAAAGGTTTTTGGTGAACCTGGGAAAACCTATTTTGTTAGTGAACGCTAATATCCCCTGTGTGAGGATATTAGGAGTAGAGTAGCATTTTGTGTGGCTGTTGACTAACAGTTGGTGAACACACAGGCGAACCACTATAATCCCTAGTGTTATGGTTGATTGATTTACATTTCTAATCTTTAATATTCGTTTGTGGGATGTATGTATGGTGGTGAATGTTGTAATCATTTAATTCAAGCTTTGTGAGAATTTTGTAATAGTTTAGAATTTATTTTCTGCTATTCATTTATCAAGCTTGATATTCAATTTCTTTTTGCCCTGCCATTTTTATGGTGTATGGCTGTCCCTAGAACAATACATTTGTGATTACAATTTATTTTTAATTCAGTTTGTATTCATTTCTTTATTCCTCTTTGGTTTGAGATTTGATACAAAGATCTTTTAGAAATAAGGTTGTCCTACCATAAACTTTGGTTTTGGTGAAAGGTTGTCCTTAGAACAACATTTGTATCAACCTCTCAAGATCTAAATTTTGAGGTTGTTTCACTTTCCTGCATTGTAATTTAATTTGGCTATCATATTCCTTTTAATTCCGCTGTTATAAGTTTTATTTGGCATTGTCCTATTCACCCCCCTCTAGGACATATAGCTAGGCCTTTTCACAGTCCAATCTCTTCGCTCTCAAATATGCAACGGGCATCTCCAGTCGGTCCAGTCTTCATGCCCCTAAGTCTACAAGGGGCACACCCTACTAGTCCAATCTCTTCACTCTCAAATATGCAAGGGGCATCTCCATCCAGTCCAATCTCCATGCCCCCAAGTCCACAGGAGCCACCACTGATCAATCCAGTCCATACATCCTTTACCTCACTAGAGGCACCACCTGCCTATCCGGCCCCTACTCCAACCCTCGTGATCCAAGAAAATGCTCCTTCTCCGATCAACATACCGCATGCCTTAGTAAAATCAGGGCCCAACTTCAGTCATGTGGTAACTTTCCAAGAAGGACATTCTGTTACTCAAAGGGATTTGCCTAGCTATACTCAGTCTTCAATCCTTCAAGAGAAGAGTTTAGGACGAGTGGTTCCTGCCTCTAGGAGAAAGGTCGAGGAAGATATTAATGTCGAGATCTTGGTTAGCCCCAAAACATCAACCATCACTTTTCAGTTCTTTGACATCACAGCTTCATTTCATCTCCTCCCTGATCGGTCTTGGATCCATAGAGTCAAGGCACTCTCTTCCACTCTTCATCAAAAGGACAAATACATTTTCGGAGACAAGATGTCACGCCCCAAACTCGGAAACGGGGCCCACAAAATTCTCGATTGCCGAATCCGGTGCCGACAGCCTCCGTAGAACCCATTCTCGGCTCCTAACGCCCATACGCAGTTCTGATCCTAGGATGCTACAAGGAGAATTTTCAACATCAGTTTAATTTGTAATAAGCATAACCAAAGGCACACAAACACAACCAAAAACTCCATCACATTTCCATTATGATAAAAAACTTTACAAGTACAATGAGCATACAATGATGATAGACAAAAAGCTCCAAAATGATTTGCTCTACGCTCCTACCTCAGCGCTGCTGCGTCCCAACGTCACCTGCACGCAACGGTCGTGTATAAGCTTATAGAAAGCTTAGAGGGTGGTGAAAGTGTGTGCGCAAGGTAGTAATGCAGATATGCAGTATCAGAGTAATGCAGAACATGCTGATGAATCCATGAGTACCAGTAGTCGTACTAAGGCTATACGATGCAAGGCATGAATTATGTCGGCCATACTAAGGCCATACGATGTGAAATGCAACTCAAGCATACAAATCCTCATCTAAGTCCACATATCAATACAACTCAACTTTGGGATATCACCGGGGTCTAGTACACTCTAAACCAAATTGCCGCCCCATCGCACGCAATAAAGTGGAAGAGACCTCACTATCTGCCTGCCAATATCGGGCTCGGCTCGTCGATAGCGGACCCATTCCTCGAGCTGGTCAAACTCAGCCTAGCTTTGCCCCCTCCTCTCGGACGGGTAAGGCCGCACCCCGTTCCAACCCACCACGACACAGTGGAAAATGCAGCCTCCTGGTAATCGGCCATCTGCGCTCATGCACCCACTCGGTCTAGATGTTGGAGCAACCTCTTGGTACCATAGGGGTTTAAGGACTTTCACCCAGGGATATCTATAGCACCCCATGTAGAACAAGATTTTCGGTATCCAATCCTGCCAGCCACGATATGTCTGTGGAGGCTACGGCCCTGATGTCGCTAGGGCGTATAGTACTATATCACACAATGCGAATGCATGAATCACACTATCCAATCATGCAGTAATCCTGCACGTATCATGCGCTCATGTAGGGCAACACCGCTTATCCAGGAGCTCCTAAACAATCTGCCCAAAGGCATATGCTATGATCAGTCACTTCTCATACCAAGCATACATATGATGCGTATGATCATGAATCATGGAATTATACTACACATGTTACATGGGATAGGTGCTATTCATAACGAAGATGGGCCTAGACGGCCTACAAGTACGGGCCTCACAATGGGCCCTAGGGAGAATTATAATGCGGACATTTAACCAACATTATTCGACAATGTGGACGTCAAACCAACATTGCTCCTAAGGCACGACTGTCACAAACATCATTACATAACCATGGTAGGGTCATACATCTTAATGGACTCGGGTACATCCAATTGGGCTTTGGCCCATGGGCCTTAGGTACAACAAATGGGCCGTATAACATGGGCCTTAAGTATGTCAAGTGGGCCTCAATGGTTGGGCCCTAACTACATTAAGATGGGGCCTAATCATATGGACCTCATGCATATCAAGGTGGGTCTCAACGGATGGGGCACAAATAAACCAAGATGGACCTCGTACATACATCAAAGTGGGCCTCAACGGATGGGCCACAAAAAACCAAGATGGGGCCTAATCACTCGGGCCTTAAGCATTTTAAGGTGGGCCCACTTGAACTATAGATCTGACTCCTTCTTTGGCTCACGCCATGAAATGAGCTTGCAAAATAGATGGACAGCTTGCATGCAACACATGCATCATGGTGGGTCCCATGAAGGCCCACCATCAGGTATATGTATAATTATAATAATATATATATATATATATATATACATAATAAATATATCTAGAAATATATATACAATATATATATATATATATATATATATATACATAATAAATATATCTAGAATATATATACAATATATATATATATATACACCACACACACACACACAGCCACACATGCACACACACAAGCACACACGCACGCACCCACATACACCCACCGTCCCTGGACGGTGGGGATATAACAAATACATAACTGTGGGCTCTACCGTCCAGCGGACGGTGGAATTAAAACACATAAATCATTGTGGGTCCCACGTGGGGCCCACCTTAATTTTTATATACCATCCAGTCCGTCCATAAGGTCACGTGGACCTAGATGAACGGTTAAAACAAATTTCACCTTGATCCAAAACTTCTATGGGCCTAAAAAGGGTTTCAATGGTAGACCTTCAATTCACACTGTTTCCTTTGGTGTGGGCCATCAGAGAATTGGATGGACCTAATTTTTAGAAGGGGCCCACTCCAGGAGGTGGCTCATCCAATGAACGGGATGGATGACACATAAACATCATGGTGGGGCCCACGGCAGGGGCCGTGGGTGCCTGCCTGTCAACCCGCCACTGGCTCAGGTGCGCAGGCAGCGCCTGCCGCAGCCTGACACAGCAGCAGCGCACTTTCTTCCTTTCTTTTTTTTTTTTTTTTTTTCGGCAAAAAATTACATGTGGGGCCCGCTACCAGAGAATCCACTCCGTCCAGTGGATTCTATGGCTCGAAATGCACAAAACAAGTCTAATATACATTATGTTTGGTGTGTAAGTGCAGCAAGGTGGGTCCTAAAAGCTTTAAACGGTAGGAAACAGAGTTTTTTTATGGTATGGCCCACCTGATTACCGGATCGACCTCATTTTTCGGCTCAACGCCTAAAATGATATGGAGAATGGAATGGATGGCACGGATTAAATTTATTCATCAAGGTGGGGCCTGCATGAGCGTCCCACCCCAACAGCTTGGAAAAAGCTAATATTTGTGTTTTTTTTCCAGTAACGTCCAGCGTCCCTGGATGCTAGACGGCTTGACATTGCACATACACTGAGGTGGGCCATGCTTAGGTGGGCCACACATGATGAATGGTGCGGGTACAACACACATAGGGTGGACCCCACTCATAGACGTCTTGGGTAAGATACTTACTTCATGATGGGTTCCATTCAAGTGGGCCACACGGCCAAATCATCACACAAAAACATAAAAGAAAGGGGGAGAGAGAGAGAGATTGAGAGTGGGACACGCGTGATGGAGGGACCCCGACACTATGGGCCCTCCCTTGCAACCAAACATACATCATGTGGGTCCCATTACACATGGGCCCATTAAATCCAAAATCCAACTGTGGGGATCCCTTCTCCACTAAAGTAGATGATCTAGATGACCCTAGGTATACAAGAAAATAAACATCATGATGGGGTCCATGGAGAATGGCCCCATCATGGAATGATCATGATGATCCAAGTGGGCCATCGGCCACATCTTAGGGTCCCAAGTGAGATTCAAACCATTGATCGGTTGGCCTCACTTGGCCCATCTTAAAAACACGAAAAAGTACTCTTATCAAGCATCCACCGTTCGATCTTCTTGTTCCTATGGGTTCCTTAGCTCCTTAGCTTCGATTCCAATGGAGGAGATGAGGAATGGATGGCTAGGATGGGAGATCTTGGGATGGAAAGGTGGGGCCACACTTGGAGCTTTGAAAGAGAGGGAGAGGCTCATACGTATGAGGTTTTCTTTAGCTTAGGAAGTGATTTTTTTTAAATGAAGGGAGGGAGAGTTGTAAAAGAGGAGAGAGAGAGATATTGATGGGTGATGGAATGATAGATGTGGTGGTGGTGATGGGTGTGTAAGACATTTTGACTTTGTTGGCCATTTGTGTAAGAAAGGCATGGCTTGTGTAAGAACTTTTTGATTTTGAGGCTTGCTTGGGAAAGGGTGAAAAGTTGATGTGT
This sequence comes from Magnolia officinalis, assembly GCA_021015155.1. NCBI lineage: Eukaryota > Viridiplantae > Streptophyta > Magnoliopsida > Magnoliales > Magnoliaceae > Magnolia > Magnolia officinalis. Next base: position 11,917 of record JAJHSJ010001517.1, read on the forward strand.
ACTTGACATGTTGAGATTGATGGATTGATGTGACAACTCGTAGATATTCTCTTGGGTTTTGCAACGCGCGGCGTTTTCCTCGCACTGAACGTTGGCCCACATCTCCTGACCAGGGTATCGCCTCGGCGCGCAAGTCGCTGCATCGGAACCACAGAGACGGCGTGGTCGCAATGGTATAAGTCTCGGGTTGAGTCGAATCAGATTAACGACGTGTGAATCAAGGTCGCGCGCAACGCCGGTTAAGGGTCAAAGGTTTCCGGAATTCGACCGGAAAGACCACGGGAACCTACGGAATGGTACGGTCTAGGATACGGGGCTTACACAAGGCACCAACCATTTTGGATGATCCTGAACAAATCTTTCTGATAGAAGCAGTCAACCATCTAGAGCTAGATATCCCGATCATAGACATACAATGCTCTGATGAGGATATCCCATACCATGGTCTCGAGTTCGAGACTGTGAATTACATGCCTCTTGCGTGTCCCATTGGATTAAATTATGTCTTCCCTTCAGTCCAGCACCAACATTTTTATTATCAGCTCGAATATCAAGAAAATGCAGGCATGATAGGACTGGAATATCAACCTCCTAAGGATGGGATAGCAAAGCACAGATGTGTCAAAGGAGGGCAAGATCGGCAAAAGGAGAATGATCCTTTCATCCACACATCAATCAAATCCATCAGAGAAGGGATCATCTGTCCGGTTGGCAGGCTGAGATCCACCGTGGAGGATCAAATGAGCAAAATGAGTCCAACTGGGCTATTTGAAAATGACTTGTGCAAGTGGCAAAAAATTTCCCTGATTGACTGGACCACAATCTGGGTCCCACCTGAGTAGGAAGAATCGAAAGACTCACAATGCATCGGGGATGAGCTGAGGAAAGTGACATCCAACACCAACTCAGAGCCCAATCCCAAACTCATCACGACACTTGGGCACGACAATGAGGGCCCACCTACTGATCTGTCTGGTCCTACCTCCTGAGGGGAGGGAGTGCAGGGCAATAGCTGGTTCGCAATCCCCAAGACGACACAATAAAAGAAAATAATGTTTGGCTCCTTAAGTCGAATCAGACAATCCCTGATTCACATCGCCGTCTTTCTCAAAAAAAAAAAAATCAGAAAATTCTCAAAAAGCCAAAAACACTGGATATTTCAGAAACACCCAAAAAAAAAAAATCATATACTTCTCAAAAAAAAAAATCAGAAAATTTCTAAAGGCCAAAAACATTAGATATTTTCGAAATGCCAAAAAATTTAGATACTTGTCAAAATCCAAAACACAACAGAAATTTCTCTAAACAGAAAAAAAAAAAAAAAAAAAATCTTTCAAAACCCACAAGCAATAATGTGTCAAATGCGTCTGTTACAACACCCGAGTTTAAAGTCGACTCATATGATTTCGATTTAGAGTTAGACTTCAAACTCATGGGCTTGAACGAAGCCCGGGATGGGGGAAAATGATGATCTGACTCTCAAGCTAGAGGATTCCCTCTGAAAACTCGAAACAAAGGCCAATGTCGTCACGGATGATTTGAAGATGTGAACTTGGGATCCATTGAGCTCCCTAGAACAGTATGCATCAACAGATCCTCACCTCCTGAATATAAGCAGACAATGACAGAATTCCTGAGGCCCGGGGCTATCTAACTTTGGGTTCTCCTCTGGAGCCTTATTCAAATCAAATAAAGAACTAATCATACACCATCTGTTATGAAGCCTAAAGCAAGTCCATCAAGCAAAGCTGTCAAGATCATATCTGAAGTCTACAATGGAGTCCACAACTTGCGCGTAAAGGAACATGCAATGTCCAAGAAGAACTTATGATGAACGATGGAGATAAGCTTTTCCAGCATGTCAGGAAGTGCTTCAAATATTCAAAACTTGCATAACGGATCCATGTGCATGCTTCAAGTCTTTATAACCTGACAACACTCTAGCCCTTCTTCATTATGGGGTGTGGACATCATCGAAAGAATGAACCCAAAGGCATTTAATGGTCATGAGTATATTCTCATGTCAGACAAAAGCGGGCGGCGACAACATCCTACATCATCAGTACGAATGAAAAAGAAGTCAAGGAAAAGGATTGGTGGTAAGCTCGATGCAACCAACTACATCTCGAAGACATAAAGCAAACAACGATCGCCAGGACCAACAACGAATAAGTCTGAAAGAAAGGTTAGCAACATGGTAACAATGCACATCTTATTGTTGCGCCTATTAGATCCAGGGAGCAAGTCCAAGTCATCCTGGGATGATTCACTGATCTTTTGCGAAGATTCTTCCGGGAGGTTCCCTTCATCTTACCATCATTATGGGCAAAGATCTTCCAGACCCCATCAACGCCGACAACGTGAATATCTATCATGGGTAATCCTACCTGACTATGTCAACAACCACAATCATAAAGCTAAAGTCAAACGACAAAAGGTTAGCATCCTGAGGTACATTCCATTATCATTCCTTCCCTTCAATAAGTGTTCCAAAAAATAAAGGGTTAAAAAAAAAGGAAGGAAAAAAAAAATAAAAATAAACAATAGACGAATAAAGCGCGCAGTCCAAAAAAAAAGGAAAAAAAGAAAAGAAAAGAAAAGTCGAACCCAATGAGTGATAACACAATTCACTATCCCATTTTCCCTCAGGATAGTTTAACCCAATGTCAGCAGGTTCACGATCGTGATTGAAAATAAAGTCAAGCAGCTCACCAGTCGGCCGGCAATGAAGGAAATCTAGCCACCGGCCTTTGTACAAGAAAAAGAGAAAAAAAAAAAAGAAAAAAAGGCAACATGCCTAAGCAAAATGGGCGAGGTGAAAACCCGAAAGGGCGCCTCGAGTAAAAACAGCGGGCATGTAGCGGACTTGGTGAAAACCTAAAAAGGCACCAAGGGTAAAAAGAGCACAGCTGCCAAGGGACAGGAAAGAGCAAAAACTCAGGACATGGTGAAAATCTGAAAGGACTCCATGGGTAAAAATGATGAGAAAGTCGGTCGTGGTGAAAACCTGAAAATGCGCTACGGGCAAAAATGGCTTTAAAAAAAAATAGAAAACAAAAAGTGCAGGTACAGAAGAAGCCAATGCAACAAACAAAGTAAGGAAGCACAAGGAAAAGATAAGTCCCGAATCAGAATTCTGTCAGACTCTATCCAAATCCAAGGGGCATGATCTTAGTATGTGCTACTCTTAGAGAATCGGGATCCCTAGTAAACAACTCAGAATACCGGATTCAACATGGGATAAGTTCAATGTTCTGTTCCACCATCCAGGCACAAATCAAAACACAAGCAAACACCGACAAATTTGGCACAAACAAAAATTTTCATTTCTTTCAAAAAGTCTTTCTGTACATTGTTTTCCTTCCTTTACACGAACAAAAACAAAAGCATTCATGCATATACAGGACAAGCAGCCAATAAAGTCAGGGATCCAAGTCAAGTTCAAAGTCCAAGAGGCCCACATCTCAAAGCCCCAAAGGCCCACATTTCAAAGCCCCAGAGGCCCACATTTCAAAGCCCATAAGGCCCACAAGTTCAAAGCCCCAGAGGCCCATAACTTCAAAGTCCACAAGACTCACATGTTAAAAGCCCACCAAGCCCATTGTTCAAAGGCCTATAGTTCAAAGCCCATGTTTTCCAAGGCTCACTACACAAATCCGACTTCAAGGCCCATGGTCCTAGTCCCACATGTCCAAATCAGGCCCATGTTCTCCAATTAGCCCCATTAATTTATTAGTAGAAGCCATCTGACTTTTTACAAATAAAAACCGAATGACGACGCCCACCCGAGAAATCGAATGAATATTTTCCAAAAATCCAAAAAAAAATATTCAAACAAAATCCCCAGGGAGTCTAGCTCCAAAGAGGATAATTTTAAAACAAAATGTTTTCAAAAAAAAAACTTTTCAAAAATGCACGCGGCGCGTGGTACACTGAGGAATCTTCCATATTCTCCAGTTGCGGTCAGTGCAAATAGCTAAATAAGATTCAATCTCTTCTGGTTTCCCCAAAGGATGATCGAATCTGTACATGATACATGTACGATTGGCTAGATCTTTATATCTCGACAGTCGTACGGATGCTAGTAAAAATGATTGGATCTATCTCTGGAAACAATAATCAAACTCAAAATGACAACAATCCATTGTAACTAAAGTATCAGAGTCAGTAGACTGCATAACAGAAGATTGCCTGCACATACCTAGTCCGGGATGTTCAAAAAATTTGATCGAGTCCAAGTCGGCGTAGTGAGTTCCCCGTAAGGCCGCACCAACGCGCAGGGTAGCTAACCACTTTGACGATCAAATGGATCGAATATTCCTAGGGTGATTACGTAGCAAAGGAACGACAGACCAAACAGTACGGGAATCCTCTTAAAGCCTTGACAAATGCGCAGAGGCCCTTACTTTTCATACTTACTCTCTAATGCTACCAACAATCTGACGTGAAAGGGTTGTGATTGGTGACCCGTAAAGCCGCGACAAATGCGCAGGGGACAATCACAACATTTTTCTCAACCCTCGTGATGTGTGCAAATCATCTTTCTCTAAACAGTCAACTGACAATGATACAATGGCAGGCAACAGATTAGAGTCACTATCCTTTCTGACCAGAAGGGTGGGGTGTCCACTTGCTTTGGCCTTCGGTTGCTTGCAACCTCGGCCAAAGAGGGGCATCTGTAGACACGCCACCCATGCTAACATCTTGAGAAAGCTAAGACAATCCGGGGACTATGATCATATCCTAAACCGCCCCCTAACCCCAGCTTAAAACCTAAAACCCTGGTCCCAAGTCCCCAAACTCCCAACCTGTAACCCAAAACCGCAATCCAAGCCGTCCAGTATACACACGGCCTCGCCTATACCCTATACCCTGGCTAGAACCCCCTATCCGTGCCTAAATCTGGCACTTTGAATCCCATAAACCCAAAACGGAGATCACAAGACGAACCAAAGCACCACATGAAACCCGCACGCGCGAGCCCAGCCCGAACCAGGCCCAAGCGGTAGTCTGACGATCGTGAGTGGCAGTCTGACTGACGCCTGCGGTACTCCGAGCTCCGCCGCTCGCGGCCAGCGTGTGGACAGTTGTCCCACCGTCCAAAAGTCAACTTTACCATGGATTTATCCCTCCAAAACTCACCATTTACCTTTTTACCAGCACTAAAAACCAATGAAAATGTGCCACATGTCAACCCTCTCTCCTTAACCAATCACAACCCTCCATTTCAAAACCTTAACCCTTACCTACCATTTATTTACCACTCAACCATAGGAGAGGGCTATAAATAGCCCTCTCCTCTTCTCATTTGAGGACACACAACCAAGAGAGCCTAAAATCCAAGTGAGGGAGAGGGAGAGAGAGAGAGACAGAGGAAGAGAGTGAGGGTGAGGAGGTGCTCCTAAGCCTCCAAGTTCAGATTTTTTTTAGCCCCTCCTTAGTCTCATCCAACCTTCCTAACCCCACGAGCCTAGCCCGGTTTGTCCATGTCTTAAGCTACTCAAGATCAAGCCAAAGATCCATTCATTTTACATATAAGCATTCATCATGACATTTATTCCCTTCTCAACCCCCTGCTTCTCTAGATCTCTAGTAAACGTATGTTCTATGACTTGCCATATATCGGATCCTGTCACATCAGAAATTTCTAGTGATCTAGTCCATTTTTCTTACCTCTTTGTATAAGCATCATCACATTCGCCTTCTAGACACATCATTGGACGTATGCTCTGTGGCTTGCCGAAATCTCGGATCTTTTCGCATCAGAAATTCATGTGTGTGCCTAGTCCTATCTTGACCACGTCATCCATCCCTTGAGATTGTTTTACCACAAAAAGTAGAGATCGTATGTTTGTACGAGCAGAGAGGGTGCATAACACCTTCCCTCTTTGTAACCGAGGTCCTTTACCCAGAATCTCAGATCGCAGACCAGGAGTCAACCTAAGGTAGGAGAGTCTTCGGATTTCTCCAACCTTACGTATTCTGCGGTTCTAGCCGACCGCGGGATTCTGAGATTATTCGGCTAATGGCAACTCCAACATCCACAAATCAGCCTAATCACCCCCACCACCAAAAACATAACATACAAACCAGCATGGGCACCGATTTTCAGTGTCTACTGTAATCTTATAATTTTCTTCTTTCATAGTGCATTATTGTCACTTTGTGAGCATGGTTTTTCCCCATAAAGGTTTTTCCACAAAAAATTTAATTTTTTTGTATTCGAACTTGGTTACGCGATTGTAGTACTTTGCTTGATTCATCTTTGTGTGCTTCCACGATTTCCCAATTAATGGTATCAGAGATAATGTTAAGAAGCATACTGAATTTGAAGGCACAGTATCAATGACTTCTAATCCAACTTTCGATATTGAAAAATATTCTAGGAAAAATAATTTTGGACTATGGAAGGTCTAGATGACTGGTCTCATAGTTTAGCAAGGATTGGACAATATCCTCCTTAAGAAGCGGTCGGAATTGACTGAAGGTAAATGGAACAAGATTGATAACAAAGTGAGAACCTCTATCCAATTGTGCTTAATGGATGAGGTTATCTACAATGTCATGAGAGAGAAAACTATAACAAGTACATGGGCAAAACTAGAGAAAAACCATAGCAAGTACATGAGAAAAATTAGAGAAAAACTATGCAAAGAAATCTCTTAAAAATTGATTGTACTTGAAACTTCAGTTGTTCAATTTGAAGATGGCAGAAGGGGTTGATGTTGAAGTATATATTAGTAACTTCAACAAGTTAATTTGTAAACTGCTGGATGTGGAGGAAACGATGAAAGATGAAGAGCAGACATGCATTACGTTAAATTATCTCCCAGCTTCGTATGAGTTGTTCAAGGACTCGCTATGCACCAGTAGATTGACCATTGCGTCAAAATCATTATAGCAGCCTTTCAGTCGAAGGCGATGGGAAAGAAAAGCGACGATATGGTTGCCTCTACAGATGCACTGGTTACGAGACGGTGAAATTCTGAGCGGAACAATTGATCTTCTCGATCGAGGTCCAAATCCAAGAGCAATGGCAAATGGAAGTTGAAGTGTTGAAATTATGGAATGTCTGGGCACATGAAGAAGGATTACACAAATCCTAAGAAAAGAAAACAGAATTTAGGGAGGCTAACATAGCAGAATCCACTGAAGAGATAAACGGTAATAACGTGTTGACCGCATCAAAATCCGGATAGTTTGACAAATAATGGATTTTGGATATGGGGGCTTCGTACCACATGACCCCTTATTAGAGTTGGTTCACTAGTTATAGTGAGTGTGATGGTGGTCAGGTGTTTATGGACAATGATAATGGTTGTAAAGTGGTTGGTGTTGGAGCGGTGCGCATCAAGATATATTCGATGGTATGAAGCTTATCTTAATTGAAGTTAGACATGTTCATGATTTGAGAAAGAGTTTGATATCTCTTGGAGTACTCGAGGCACTTGGGTGTAAATTCACCAGGTTTGATCGTGTCCTTAAAGTTTCAAAAGGGAAACTCACAGCCATGAAGGCACAGCGGAATGGAAATCTTTACAGGTTGATCAAGAGCACTTCATCAGGTGGAGATGGAGTGTCTGTAGCAGATTCTACGTCTATACGTATGTGGCATGTGCGCTTGGGCTACATGAGCGAGCGTTGCATGAAGGTACTTTCTAACTATTATTTAATTCTAGCTTTTAAAAGTTTTGATTTTAGTATATGCGAGTATTGTATATAATGGTAAACAGTCAATGTTGTCTTTTAAATCTGGAAAATATGTATGTAAGGGTGTTCTTGAATATGTGCATTCTGATGTGTGAGGGTCGTCGCCCATGGTTTCTGGTGGAGGGTCGTCATGGTTTATCACCTTCATTGATGACTATTCCAAAGAATTGTAGGTTTATTTTATGAAAAATAAATTAGATGTTTTCACCAACTTTAAGCAGTGGAAGGCAATGGTGAAAAAACAGTCAGGGCGAAAGGTGAAAGTGTTGATGACGGATAATAGTGGAAAATTCACTTCTAGGGGTGAATTCAATCGGTATTGAAAAGATGAAGGGATCGTGAGGCACAAGACAGTGCGCTACACAGCAAAGTAGAATGGTGTGACTGAGCATATGAATCAGACTCTCTTGGAGACAACCCAATGCATGATGAGTAATGCTTGGTTGAGCAAGAAATTGTGGACTAAGGCCGTTAACACGACTCGTTACTTGGCGAATCGGTCCCATTCTACACCAATTGAATGTAAGGTTCCAGAGAAAGTGTGGGGTGGTCAGCAGGTAGATTACTTGGTACTGCGTGTATTTGGTTGCGATGGTTACTCTCATGTACTGTCAGTTGCGAAAGATAAGTTGGACTAAATGGCTAAAAAGTACATCTTTATCGGCTATGGTCATTGTGTGAAGGGGTACAAGTTGTATGACCGGGTCACACAAAAAATCATCCTTAGTCGTGACATCAAATTCGACGAAGAATCCTTGTTCCGTAAGGATGAACATATGGAACTGAAAAAGTTGGTTGCAGACGTTTAGATAAACATAGATGAGACACGGACTGATACAAATATGTAAATAAAGGTAAAAGAGCAGGTGGAGCAGCCATCTGTGAGAATGAATCTACTGTAGGATCGCAGGTTACCGGCGAGATACAGGGATGATTTTCTAAACAATGTCCTAAAACCGATGAAGAAAAGTATGATATGTCTCATGTGCCTTATTCAAGCGCAATTGGCAGGTTGATGTATGTCATGGTCTGTATGAGATTAGATATTTCACTTACAGTGGGTGTTGTTAATAAATACATGTCTAACCTCAGCAAGTAGCACTGGGAGACAGTGAAATGGCTACTTTGATACATTCGAGGTACACAGGACTACGTCTTAACATTTAAAAAATCAGGGGCTAAGTTAGTAGGCCATGTGAATTCTGATTATACGGACAATGTGGATAATAGAAAGTCGATTTTCGATTACTCGTTTGTGCTAGCGGGTGGAGCGATCAATTGGATGTCAAAGTTTTAATCTGTGGTGGCTCTTTCACAATTGAAACTGAGTATATGACAGTGACAGAGGCATTTCAGGAAGGTGTTTGGTTAAGGAGGATGATAAATCAATTGGAGCTTCAGCAGGAGGCCGTGCCGGTTAATTGTGATAGCGAAAGTATAATCAATTTAGCTAAAAATTTTGTTTATCACTAACGTACTAAACACATTAATGTTCTTCACTATTTTATTCGATAGATGCTTGAGAAAAGAGGCATGACTCTAGAGAAGATCTATATAAGCGTGAATGCGGCTAATATGCTTACAAAGGTGATTCCCACAGAGAAGTTTAAGTTATTTACAACTTCTCTAGGCTTGGCGAAGGTATAAAGTGGAAGATTGACTATGCACGAGAAGTGATGGTGGAGCTATGATGTAAGGTTGAATTAGAGATGAGGAAAATAAGTTATGATGAATGAAGATTGAAGACACGGTGGAGATTGTTGTTAATGTCTCAAATCTTTCAGCAGCAGGGTCTGTCAATGCTATCTACAGACCGTTTGATGCCATCGACAGATGTTCGATGCCATTAAATAGTTACTTGATGCCATCGAGAAATTTCAAAAGTCCAATGTTGGTTGCTGGACACTTTGTGGTGTTCTACTCAATGGTACCGAAGGGTTTCAATGTCATCAACAGGTTATTGATGCCATCGAAGATGCCATCGAAAAAATTGAGAAAATCCATGTTTAGTCACTAGAACGTTTTGGTATTGTATTTGATGACATTGAAGGTATTCGATGCCATTGAAAGTGCCATTAAGCGCGTAGGCAGAATTGCGTAAGTGTGGGATTTGTTTCTTATTCTAATTGTGATTCTCATGAAAGCTATATATAGCAGGTGTAATCAAGATTTGGGGTAGATCAGATGAGTTTTAGGCTTTCTAATTCATTCTGAAGGGTTTTAAGAGCATAGATTGAGCTTGTGAGGGATATTAGGAGCTTGTTCGAAAAGGTAATCTCTATATCTTATAATTTTTTTATTTCATAGTTCATTATTGTCGCTTTGTCCCATAGTTTTTTTTCGTAAGAGTTTTCCAAGTAAATTTTGATTTGTTTGTGTTTGAACTTGGTTGTGCGATTGAAGGGCTTTGCTTGATTCATCTCTATGTGCTTCTATAGTTCCCCAATAGTTATATCCTATAAAAACCTTAAGTCAGAGAATAAGAGAATTTTATCTTAAATGACTCCTGATTTGCGACTTGATATTATGGATAAAGGATTGCGGAGACAAAAAAAGGTGTTAGGCACCCTCTCTATCCGTACGAACGTAATGTATCTACTTTATAGGACACGAGTAAATACAAATGACTGGATCAATTCTTACAGGTGAATGATGCAAATGTAGTGTGTGGAATGCAGTGTGGTAATGTGATGCCTACTTCAAGAAATAGACCGAGAAAGACTTCTTTGCCCAAACTCACCCACTTGAAGAAGCGGCCGAGATCCAGTCAAATTGAGTTTTTTTCTAAACAAGATCCGAAATTCCGGTAAATCTTAAAGCATATACTCTAATCGACTAGATGAGTAGGTGGGTTGGGAGTGGAGATGATGATGCATAATGTTAATATAAATATGAATGAAACTGATCTGAGTTTGGGAAGTGGGTGAATAGATTGTCGCAAGGATCGATTGAAATGAATTGGATTGGTCTTTTAGATGACTTAGGTGGCTAGAATTTAGGCTCGACTAGGTTGACATGGGCTAGGAGGCTCCTCTCCTTTCACTATTTTCTCTCATTGGTGGATGGATGGACTAGATCCCACTCTCCTTCTCTCACTCCTTTGCTCCTTAAAGGGCTCTTGGTAATTGTGAGTGATGATAAAGTGAAGTAAAATACAGTATTTATATATATTAGGGTGAAATTATGGTGATTTTTTGGAATATAGGGGCTAATGAAGGCTTTAAAGGTTGTGATTAGCTGAGGGCATGGATGTACTACATGGAGCATTGTAGATGGTTGGATTAGATGGTAAGAAGGTTGTGACCTCATGCGTTGAATTAGCTTCTTTTACTAGGCTTTGGACTGGGCTTGGGTTTGGATAAGTTTTAAGGGTCCCATGGTGCTTTAATAAGTTTGTCCACCCTATGTGGGGTGTCTATAAATCATGATTTAGTTCGTCTGGATTAACAGACATGCATCACATGTATGGTGTGTTTTCTCTTCAATATAGATATGTGGCACATGCACGTATGATGAATGACCGATTTTGGTTAAATGTGTGTGAATAAATTAGGTATCAAGCGTATCCAAGTGGTGTTTGACTCGAACCAAATTAAATGCTTGTGACCTTATGTGCTAAATTAGCTGGATTAGGACGGGATCTATAAAGATTGATCTCACTATCTAGCCGCTGATCGTTACCATGATTAGGCGATATGTGAAGAGGAGGGTTAGCTCTTTTGAATGACTTTTTTAAACCTTGAACATAAGGACTTTTCATTCAACGGTTATACTTAAATCATGTTTCCTAATAAAAGCAATAAAAGATAGAAAATGAAAAAATAATGGCTTGATCTTTGATTTTATTAATTAGAATATTAATGTAGTACAATCATCAAAAAAGAAAAGAAAATAAGTATAAGAGATTACTTACAACAATCCATGCTAACAAAATGGCCATGGTCTTGATAGTTCTCTAGACCTAAACGATTATAAGACGGTCGTTGAAAATACCAAATGATCGATGAGACAATCGTGGTGCAAGGTTAAGATGTGGCTTAGGATCTACGAAGGACTCACTAATTTAGAAATCCAAAGACAGGGTCGTGGATATTTATACTAATCTACTAGCATACTACTGCAGTGCACTAGACAGTAGCGAAACTAAGCTAAGAAGCTTGCCTAGGGACTCCGAGTCTACTATAGCACGGTGATGGATAAAGGTGAAGAAAACTAGAATTAAACTAATAGATGTCCATGGAGGACGAAAGAGAAAAGAAGCAAAAAGCTAAAAGGTTTGTGTGTGATTATATTGGGTGAGGTCATGAGCTCCTCTTTGAGTGTTGCTTTTATAATTTTGGAGAAGCGTTGGCCGTGCATAAGATTATGTAGCTTACATTAGAGTCTTCCGACTATGTAGCAGTCTTATCCTACTTGGCACTAGAGTCCTTGTTATATTATACCACCATGAGTGATATATTTCCATCTTCGGATAACTTTTCATTATTTACTCCGATTTTCTCGTGGCTTCTAAAAATATCGTAAATCCTCCCCAATGGTACTTCCCTTTACATTAAATCCATGGAATGGCTTGCTGTGTGATAATAACAATGTGAATGCCCTTGCGCAAGCGGACATACTCAGTAGCTGCAATTTTTAACATGGTTTTGATTGGATTGAATCGCTTTTATTTCCTTGATTGTGCAATGCCATGGGTTGTGTATTGGATTTAGATCCTTTGACTTGAGTTGCCACTAGCTCAATAAATTTTAGAATCTACCGTCGGTTACAAATCGTAAAATCATTTGTGAATCAGGAGATTACCGGATTCCCAACCCATGTGACTCCTATGGTTGATTTGCAATGTAGATTTTGGTTAACGATCTTAGTTACAGAAAAATAAGGGGTTAGTCACACTTTTTTGCCCGTGCAGTGCACTATTTATGATTTACTGAATTCTATGGTATTTTTTTAGAGGATTCAATGAAACTTTAGTACTATGACATTATCCCATACTTCGCAGGGTATCAAGACCCCATGTAGGCAAACTAAAGTTAAAAAAAATTAAAAAAAATTAAAAAAAAAAAAAAAAAACAATAGAAAGAGATTGAGTTCGTATGTGTAAATGCCGTGGATGTCCTTAGAACATGCGGAGTGAAATACAAATTGATTTGAGATATGAGAAAAAAAATGAAAGATAAATATCATTATATATATATATATATATATATATATATATAAGGGGTGATTGGATGTCCCTGATTCTAACCCCTATGCTTTGACTTTAATAGCTTCTTATGATTCCCTTATTCGTGCTTTCAGTTGGGCAGACTACCAGTGCACTCTCCAACTGGCCAGGAATGCTCCCAACTGATCTTACCCCTTTCAGATCTCGACTCTCTGGCTCTCGAATGGCTTGCTGTTGTGGTCCTTAAACAGGCCCAAAGCTGGCCTGTGATTGGACTTTCAGGCATTTAGGCACCCTTTTAGCATAGTAGTTTAAGTTTGTCTTTTTCATGCGGTAGCCGAAGTGTATTAGTGGTCCCGAGGCTCATAGGGGCTATATATAGTGTGCATCCCAGCTTTTCAGTTTTACCCATTTCAGTGTTAGCTGATTAGATCCAATAGCCATCTTCAGGAGATACCAGGGACTCCTTCGGTTTGACTTCCACAAATTTTAAGCACCATTTGAGTCTAAAAAAATCTGTCTTGATTGATTTGTGACTCTGCAACACATTGGTAATTGCCATCATCCAATCTAAACTGGCTAATGGCCTACCAATCCGATTCATTGATCGTCTTCGAATCTTGCCAAGGGTCCTCCCTCACTAGTCAATCCAGACTTTTGAGGCCTTTCGGGCTAGCCAGAAGTGGTAATTTCATCATCATGGAATACGTTTTGAACTTTTGAAGGGTGGGATTAGATGGGTTAGCCCACAAATCTATTAATCCAGTCCATTCACCATTATTAGGACTGCCTGAGCTATACTTTGCTCCATGTCCATGGTCATATCACAAGTGCCAATGTTAGGGGCCTTGCACAAAACCTTAGGATCTAGCCCTCCAGAACAAACCAGAATTATGGATAATAAAGCAATGAAAATAATTAATGCATCAATCACACACCACACAAGAGAATTTTATGTGGAAAACCCTCAAAGAGGTAAAAACCACGGGACCTCGTCCAGATCAACAATCCACTATGAAGTAAAACGTTTACAACCTTCTTCACTCACGCAGGAGTGGATGAACAATGAAAGAATAAAGAAAACCAGAGAGATCTCACCGATTACGAGGACGTAAGAGCGCTGAGATATAGACTGCACCGTGGATCACCTCCACGAGCATAACCTCCCTTCTACAAGCTTCCTTCTCTCTTTCTCCCCCTCTCTCTCACCTTTGATAGCCCTCTTGTGTTTTTCTCATCAACACAACATACCCTAGAAAAACCCTAGGGACCCTTTTTTATAGTTTTAGGAAACTCCTTTCCGCATCCAACTTGCGAAAGGACTTTGCGCATCCCAGTTGCGAAAGGACTTGCGCATCCCAGTTGCGAAAGGACGATAGGTAAAAAAAATTCATCAAATTTCTCCCTTTTTGACCCAGGAGGGATTCACCTTCTTTAAGCCAGCCAGGTTTCTACAAACCTCAAACTTGCCCTTGAGCAAGGCCTTGATCATCATATCTGACCCATTATCATCCGTGTGGACCTTCTCAAGCTGTAACACCTTCTGTTCTAAAGTATCCCTGATCCAGTGATACCGAATCTCTATGTGCTTTGACTTGGAATGCTGACTTGGATTCTTGCTCAAGTGTATAGAACTCTGACTATCGCAATAGACCACGTGCTCCTCCTGCTTCAGGCTAAGTTCCTGTAGGAACCTCTTCATCTAAAGCATCTCCTTACATGCCTCTGTGACTGCAAGGTACTCGGCCTCTGTAGTTGACAATGCTACGACCTTCTGTAGCTTGCTCTGTCAAGAAACCGCTCCCCCTGCAAACGTGAACATAAACCCTGATGTAGACTTCCGGGAGTCTATGTCACCTGCCATATGTGCATCTGTGTAGCCCTCTAACACAGGTTTACCGTCACCATAGCATAGGCTCAATCTGGATTAGCCTCTTAGATACCGCAGTATCCACTTTACCGCTGCCCAATGCTCTTTGCCAGGATTGGCAAGATACCGGCTGACAATACTAACCGCATATGCTATGTCTCGGCGTGTACACACCATAGCATACATCAAACTTCCTACCGCTGACGCGTAGGGTATCTTCTGCATCTCTTCCACCTCTGCCTTTATCTTGGGACACTGCCTGTCGCTCAATCTGAAGTGACCATCTAGTGGAGTACTGACCAGCTTCGCTACATTCATATTGAACCGCTCTAGGACTTTCTCAATATACCGCTCTTGTGACAGCTAAAGCTTCCTGCTGCTTCTGTCATGGGTTCTCTCCATTCCTAGGATATGTCTAGCTGGGCCCAAGTCTTTCATCGCAAAAGACTTGCCCAACTCCTGTTTCAGCCTGTCGATCTTTTTGATGTATTTTCTCATGACGAGCATGTCATCAACGTATAATAGTAGAACTAAGAAATCACCATCTGAGAACTTGCGCGTGAACACACAGTGGTCCGACTCCGTTCTGTCATACCCATGTTGTAACATAAATGAGTCGAACTTCTTGTACCATTGCCGTGGAGCTTGTTTCAGCCCATACAAACTCTTCCTCAACCTACACACCATATGCTCCTTGCCATTGACTTCGAACCTCTCTGGTTGGTGCATGTAGATCTCTTCTTCCAGGTCACCATGGAGAAAGACAGTTTTAACATCTAACTGCTCTATCTCTAGATCCATGCTAGTCGCTAACCCAAGCAACACCCGTATGGATGTCATCTTCACCACTGGTGAGAATATCTCCACGAAGTCTATGCCTTTCCTCTGACCAAAACCTTTCACCACAAGTCTGGCCTTGAACCTTGTCTGTGAATTCTTTTGCTTAACCTTCTTTCTGAACACCCACTTGTTGCTCAAAGCTTTCTTGCCCTTAGGCAGTTTCACCATGTCATAGGTGTGGTTCTTATGCAAGGATTCCATCTCCTCTTGCATAGCTTTCAACCACACCCCCTTATGCTCGTCGGCTAGGGCCTCAGAATAATCTTCTGACTCTCCCCCATCAGTCAGTATAATGTACTCATGTGGCGAGTACCTCTTGAATGGCTGTCTGTCCCTAGATGACCTCCTCACCTGTGGCTCAACAAGTGGATCAAGTGGGAGCTGCTCCCCTGGTCCATCTTCTGAAGGAACTCCCTCGTCCTCTGCACCTTGCTGTACTCTCCCGTCATCAGGCACCATGGGAGGAATAATCGGATCCGTGTCCTCTAACTCACCTGAACTAGGCTGATTCTTCTCTACTTACCAATGTCTTCTATACACTGATCTTCAAATAAAACCACATCTCTGCTCGTGATGAGCTTCCTCTCGGTCGGATCCCACAATCTATAACCGAACTTTTCATCACCGTACCCCAAGAACACACACTGTCTGATCTTCATATCGAGCTTGGACCTCTCGTCCTTTGGTACGTGAACGGATGCCATGCATCCAAACACCCTGAGATGACTGTACGATGGATCCTGTCCAGTCCACACCTTCTCAGGTACTTCTCCATTCAACGGGGCTGATGGAGACATGTTTATCAAATACACCGCCGTGTGCATTGCTTCTCCCCAGAACGTCTTGGGCAATTTCGCATGGGATAACATGCATCTGATTCTCTCAACAATGGTGCGATTCATTCGCTCAGCTACACCATTATGTTGGGGGGTCTTGGGAACTGTCTGTTCATGCCGTATACCCAGGGACTTGCAGTACTTGTGAAAGTCGCCAATATATTCACCACCATTGTCAGTGCGGATTTACTTCAATGGTCTACCTGTCTCTCTCTCGACCATAGCATGAAATAATTTAAACACACAAAAGACCTCGTCCTTAAATTTCAAAGCATAAGCCCAAACCCTCCTAGATGCATCATCTATAAAAGTAACAAAATACAATGCCCCACCCAAGGTTTTTGTCCTTATAGGACCACAAACATCAAAATAAACCAAACCTAATGCATGCACTTTATTAACATGAGAAGCAGTTTTAACAAATGAAACTCTATGTTGTTTCCCTAATAAACAATCAAGACAGGTTTTGAGAGGTGTACCTGTCACGTCTGGAAGGAGCCGCTTCTTTGCTAGTACCTGAAGTCCTTTTTCACTCATGTGGCCTAGACGTCTGTGCCAATGCCAATAGTTAATCTTCCGGCTGCGTTCAACCCACCCTTGCACATACTGACACTTGTCTTGTAAAGGGTGCAACACTTCTTTCCTCTTGCCACGATCAATGAACCCTTGATGAGCTTCCATCGCCCACCAGCAAACCGACTTTCATAGCCATCATCATCCAACCTTTCCGTCGACATCAAGTTGAGGCGAAGGTCTGGGATATGCCTCACATTCCTGAGAACCAATATGCAGCCCACATCGGTCTTCACACAAATATCACCAACTCCACTATTTTCGATATGCCAGAATTCTCATCCTCACAGTCCCACAGTCACCTGACTTGTAGCTTGTGAAGAAGTCCTTGTGTGGAGTTGCATGAAAAGAAGCTTCCGAGTCTATCACTCAGTCGGTGTCCTGACTCGTAGCCGTGAGACATACGTCATGACCTGCAGAAAGAATAACTACAACGTCGCCATCTGAAGCGACCGCAGTGGAATCTGATTCATCTTCCTTCCCTTTTCCTTTCTTGTCATTTTTCTTACCACGACATTTATGCTTGTAGTGGCCCTTCTTGCCACAATTCCAGCATTCAACATCTTTTCTGTTACTCGACTTGCCTCTTGATTTATCTCGGCTTTCCCGCCCTTCCTATTCTTTCCTCTCCCCGTTCCTGTGTCACAAGAGCCTCTTGCTGAGTAGACCCCTGAGACTTCCTCCTTGTCTCTTCATTGAAGAGACAGCTAGTCACCTGTTTCATGGATATCTTTCTGTCTGGCGCGGAGTTACTTAGAGACACCACCAATGTCTCCCTACTGTCAGGCAATGAACTAAGCAATAGTAAAGCCTGCAATTCATCATCCAGGACCATCTTCATAGAGGTGAGTTGGTTCACTATATTGCTGACCTCATTCATGTGCTCGGCCACAGAACCACCATCTTTGAATTTGAGATTCACAAGTCGCCTTATCAGAAAAATCTTATTACCGGCTGTCTTCCTCTCATACAGCCCTTGTAATTTCAGCCATAGGCTAGCGGCTGAGGTTTCTGTAGACACATGGTGGAACACAGAATCATCCAACCATTGTCTAATAAACCCCACCGCTTTTCGGTCTGTCTTCTTCCAATCATCATCAGTCATATCCTTGGATTTTGCTGATATGCTTAAGATTGGAGAATATAGGTCCTTGCAATAAAGCAAGTCCTTCATCTTAGCCTTCCATATGGTCCAGTTAGAACCATTGAGGCTGATCATCCTTGAGCCACCTTCCATAATTCAAAATCGATCCTTACCCGTTCAATGAACTTAACTCTGATACCACTTTGTTAGGGGCCTTGCACAAAACCTTAGGATCTAGCCCTCCAGAACAAACCAGAATTATGGATAATAAAGCAATGAAAATAATCAATGCATCAATCACACACCACACAAGAGAATTTTACGTGGAAAACCCTCAAAGAGGTAAAAACCACGGGACCTTGTCCAGATCAACAATCCACTATGAAGTAAAACGTTTACAACCTTCTTCACTCACGCAGGAGTGGATGAACAATGAAAGAATAAAGAAAACCAGAGAGATCTCATCGATTACGAGGATGTAGGAGCGCTGAGATATAAACTGCACCGTAGATCACCTCCACGAGCATAACCTCCCTTGTACAAGCTTCCTCTCTCTCTTTCTCCCCCTCTCTCTCACTTTTGATAGCTCTCTTGTGTTTTTCTCATCAACACAACATACCCTAGAAAAACCCTAGGGACTCTTTTTTATAGTTTTAGGAAACTCCTTTCTGCATCCTAGTTGCGAAAGGACTTGCGCATCCCAGTTGCGAAAGGACGACAGGTCAAAAAAAACCCATCAACCAATGCATATATGGATACATTTTATCAACTTGACTAAAGTTGAAGAATAGTTTTAATCTTGTCTTGAATGGAACATCTACGGTCTGGTTAGCGAAACATTCCCTACACGCTAGGGCTCACATATCGTGTGAGAGCCGTTTAATTTGCCTCGTCGGTCCCGTCGTCCGTATGTCTCTATCACCTGGCCTTTTTGACCGGTCATTTTCTGCTACATATTTTCCTTCCATTTCCTTACAAATGCCAACACATGGCTGCTTATGGATATGATTAATCTGGCCCGCTGTAAACAAGGTGGATGGAATCATTTTTTTTTTTTTCTGTAATAGCCACCATACCCGAAAGTTCCACTTTTAAATATGGACCGCCAATCGAATGACCAACTTGATGGTCGGTAGAGATCTGCTCGACATATGTTGTGGCCTTCCATGGCCATACTTCGAGATCACACTTCTCACATGCATTTATAATGCCTTACCCTGAGGATCCAAGTTTTTTTTTTTTTTTTTTTCCTAGACCGTCCTTTCTTTCCCATACATATATATGCCGTACACGATTGTTGAACATCATGAATTTTTTCCCCAGATGATCTAAACGGTAGGACCCACCTGGTGGACGGTTTGGATCACGTCTGGTTGCATCGCAAACATCATTTTCCAGTCTTCCAAAGTATCTCGGACTTCCAAACCTCAAGCATATTCATGTATTCAATCTATCATCTTTTTTTTTTCTTTTTTTCTTTTTTTACATACGCGCACATACCCCCACACACTCACGCAAGTGGAATTTCACCACTTATGGGTACTCGAACCCTTGACCGGGTGTTGAAACTCCTGAGAGTCTACCGTACCTCCAAAATGTATCATCTATCATACCAGTGGAGCTGTATAAAGTTAGCTCGATCAGCTCGCTTGAATCCACTTGGAAAAGCTCGACTCGCTTAGATTGAAAGTGGTATTCAGACCGAGTTAAGTTGGTTTATTTAACTTGAAAAAATTTTGATCCAAGTTTGAGCCTATCCAAGCTAAACTTGACTTGAATCAAACCTCAACTTGAATTAACTTGGATCGAATCTGCTCAGTGACTTGGTTATTTTGATATTGCCGCTGCTCACCGAGTGTTTGATGAAATGACTTGATGAAGTATGGTTTCAGGTCATTCATTCTCCATGGGATTACTTGGTGGCGAAGAATGAATAAATACGAAACAAATTATAATATAAAAAAGAACTTTGCATTATAAAACTACTCTCGTATCTTAATTTCGATATTGTTGCCGAGTGTTTGATGAGATACTTATAAACCATTGTTATTATATTGCATTATGTAATAAATTGAAGATACACTTTATATATTTGAGAAAATATCAGGCTCCAACTTAGCTCGAACTAACCTAAGTTGTTGACAAAATTGAGCTGAGCTGGTCAATCAGACGGTCAATCTTAAGGACTGAGACGAGTTCATGCGAGAGTACTTACTAGCCAAGCCGAATCGAGTTGTGCCGAGCTCGACTCGTGTACAACTCTACAGTAGCGGTAACATGATACAGTCCAAACTACGAATTTATATGAGGAGATCAAGTGGGCCAACCTACGATCATGGACCATTGATAGGAAGTGTCCAAAGTCGCACATGGTACTAATATCACCCTGATTGAATATCACAGCCATTAAAATAAGGGCCCACCGAATGGCCTGTAATACCTTTTTTCTTTTTTCTTTTCTTACCGTCCATTTTGCATGCCATTAATTGCAAAGCTGTGATTTTCCAAATCTGCCCTTTTGTGGGCCATGTGCTCATTTATTTATTTTAATCAGAAAATATGATTTTAAAAAACGACGGACAAAAATTAATATAAATAAAACAAAATTTAATATTTATCTTGAAATTAAATTAATTAATCTCTTGACCAACACGTGGAATTTAATGCATGATGTGATTTTAAAGGTTATAAAAATAGCTAAGCGGTGATGAGCAGACATCTTATACACTCTCCATGTTGCCCACTTGCCCTACATTATTTTTGAACGTTGATTCAAAGGCTAGAAAGTGGCCACTATGTTTAGATTATTTTCTAGCAGCGGTTAGGGGGCAATCTTCATGCATCCACCGATCGGACCGTCCGGTGGTACTATGAACAGGCCACAGCCATAAGCCCCATCAATAGGAAGATCTGAACCGTTAAATCAATGGATGGTTGAAAAAGAACGGTCAACGTATGAAATGGTTAGGACCCATCAGATTCAGGATTTTCTTCTATTGGATTGATAGATCGTGATTGTACGTTGAGAAGCAATAAACAAATTAATAAAAATATATTTGAAAAGCTAAGGATCCAAGATTAGTGGCTGATAGGAATACTCCCTATGGTATTCGGAATTTCTAGCGTGCGCCCATAGCTTGGTGATCCAGACCACTGAGCTTCTGGGTCCCATCAAAGATGGAAAATATCTGAAGAATCTCTTGACTTAAGAGTAGGATAGCCCTTCATTTGTTGGCATGATAATAGATGGTTGAGGAGAAGAATTCAAACAATCCAGATTTGATGGGAAGAAAAGGGCAAAGATAGGACGGCTCGGATCTTCCAATTGAAAGATTTTGGAAGGTGTAATCAATCCATGATAGAGCTTATATGTTCAATGGCTTGATGACACAGTAAATTTTTGGCACGAAAGTCTTTTTGTATACTTCATTTTATATTATGTATGTTTACTGATCATTCGGGGGTTGCACATGGAATCAACATATCTATTGATTTTTTGATCGATCAATGTTTACAATATCCTGAAGAATATCATCAGAAATGCATGTTTGTAACAACAATGTTCTGGGTAATGTCCAATCTAACTTATAGTATTTTGATTTATTTGTGACAAGAACTTTTTTAAGGGCAATGTTGAGCTAGTACATGAATATGGTGCCATAATACATGCTTAATTGCTTAATAGCATCCGTTCAATCCTTTAAAAGTACGATAAGTTTATAAGTGGCTACATTGAGGGGTTGAGATGGTTATTCCATCTACGTGATGGGGGCAATAAACATTGAGAATGGAGATAATTGTTCAAAATATTAGGCGGGATCTCCAAACTGATTGGTTGAAGAGAATGCGAAGTCTTCGTGATAAAATATATTGATTTCCTATGTAGCAACTGAGAGATTGTATTCAATCCATTAAGATTCTTATGAAATTCTTCTCATTCCGATTTCTTATTTTTTATTGATCGCGTCATAAATAATATTAACTTATAAATTAACCTTCATAACGAGGTCCTCTATTTTACAGAGACTTTGTCTTTCGAATATTTTCGGCGGTATAGAAAGACTTAAAGACAAAACCGAACCGGTTAAGCTGAAAAGGAGTAAGATGGAGTACAATTTATATAATCAACACTCTCAAAAGGATGCTAACCATACCTAGATACTCGTTATGAGAGAGGAATCGAAAAATTATTTATGTACAGTGCATTGACTTGTTTTTTCATTTTATTTTATTTGATCGAAAAAATGTATACTTGAATGTTGTATTTATTAATATAGAGGTTTTCAGGTGTAATTTTATGGGGGTGGCATTGATAAGTACCTAACTTTGGAGTCAAGGCATAAGATCCGTGATGTAACTGATGAACGACTGAGATTTCATGCAGATCAAGTCATATTTTCAACGTGAGCGAAAATAATCCCGTTCGTCACCTCGGCCCCTGTGCGTGGAATGCAAGCTTTTTCCATTAAGATAAGCCACACACTGCCCAAAGAGTGAACCATTGATTCAGATGACATGGCAGGCCACTGTCCTTTTTCCTTGTATAGTACGGAGTACAGCAAGATAGGAAACGGATTGGCTACTCCCCCTGACACCAGCCAATGGCTGGTGATCGGTGCTCAGTGGGGCGCCCCCCCCCCCCCCCCCCCCCCCCCCCCCCCCCCCCCCCCCATGATGTATGTGTTTCATCCATTCCGTCCATCTATTTTTACAGATCATTTTACAATATAAGACCGAAAACGAGGTATATCACAATCTTAAGTGGACCACATTACAGGAAACAGTGTTGAATGAGCATCGACCATTAAAAAACATTTGGGCCATAAAAGTTTTGGATCAAGCTGATTTTTGTTTTTCCCCTTCATCTGGCCTGTATGACCTAATCAACATATTGGATGTCAAATAAACAGTAGAGTGGGCCTTAGGAGGATTTTAATGGTGGATATCCAATCACTATTGTTTTCATGTGGTGTGGTCCACCTGAGATTCATGTACCTTTAATTTTTGGTATCAAGCCATAAAATGATATGTAAAAATGGATAAACGGAATGGATGAAACATATACATCACTATGGGCCCCACAGAGCACTGACCACCAGCCACGGGGCTGGTGTAAGGGGGAGTAGCCAATTCGTTCCCGATAAGATAGTGGTTGTTATTTGATGCTTCGACAGGGTATGACGTCTCATACACAGTACTAACTCGTGAATTATACATGTGGTACATATTATTTCAAATCCAACTAGCTAAATTGTGGATCTTACAGTCTTTAACTTCAGTAAAAAAATCATATTTTTTAAACAATTCTAACATATGATTCAAGGACAATTGTCTCTAAAACAAAATCATCAGATACTTTCATTTTTAACTATCCAATAAATGACCACAAATCCCATATTCAGATAACGAAGTTGGTAACGATAATTTGGACAGTTTGGTTTAATTTACTTATCTATGAGTTATGGAATTTGTACATAATTTTTAAGTGCCTACGTATCATCCATCACACTCTGTCAGAGTATCAAAGTGTTTTTTTTATATATATATATATATATATATATATATATATATTATATATATATATATATATATATATATATATATATATATATATATGTTGCTATGATTCGTGAATATGGTACAATGGGCTGGGCTCGGGCTTAAGGTTTAGTATTTTGATTTATTTGTGACAATAACTTTTTTAAGGGCAATGTTGAGCTAGTACATGAATATGGTGCCATAATACATGTTTAATTGCTTGATAGCATCCATTCAATCCTTTAAAAGTACGATAAGTTTATAAGTGATTACATAGAGGGGTTGAGATGGTTGTTCCATCTACGTGATGGGGGCAATAAACATTGAGAATGGAGATAATTGTTCTAAATATTAGGCGGGATCTCCAAACTGATCGGTTGAAGTGAATGCGAAGTCTTCGTGATAAAATATATTGATTTCATATGTAGCAACTGAGAGATTGTATTCAATCCATTAAGATGTTGAAAAATCTTAAATCTGATGTTGCTTCGACTGGTCGTGGGTCAGCCACGACCGGTCGTAGGAGCTGCTCGACTGGTCGTGGCTTGCACGACTCGAAGTTCAGCGAGCTCAGTTTTGATGTCCGGGATTCACGACCGGTCGAAGGGGTGGCTCGACCGGTCGAAGGGGTCCCACGACCAGTTGTAGACTCGGCTCGACCAGTTGTAGTTACGCAAATTCGTTTCCGAATTTGATGTGGACTGCAGATTTTGTGTCACCTTTCGCAAGGGTGCGGAAGGAGAAGTTGCCTAAACTATAAATAGGTGTCCCTAGGGTTTTTCTAGGGTATTGGGAATATTTCTTAAGCTTTCTAAAGGGTGTAAGAAGGGTGAGATTCAAGGTGGTTTGAATCGAGTAAGCCCTCTCTCTTGTAATTTCTGTTTCATAGTGGATTTCTGTCACTTTGTGCCGTGGTTTTTTTTTTCCCGAAAGGGTTTTCCACTTTAAATCTGTGTGTTCTCTCGTATGTGCTTGGTTCCATTGAATTACTATCCTAGATCTAGATCTGTGTGATTCCGCAGGTCAAAATCCCTACAAGTGGTATCAAAGCGTTGTTGGGGCATAGATCTGAATCCACAGGATTAGTAATAATGGCGAGCACCAGGTATGAGTTTGAGAAGTACTCACGGAAAAATAATTTTGAGTTATAGAAGATCAAGATGATGAGTTCCTTAATCAAGCAAGGCGAAGATGGTGCTCTTGAGGAGCGAAAGTCTACTATGACTGATGGTGATACTCTTGATAAGAAGGCTTTATCATCGATCCGTTTATGTCTCACGGATGAGGTTCTCTACAGCATCATGAGGGAGAAAACTGTGACTAAGTTATGGGCGAAGTTAGAGGATGTCTATGCGAAAAAATTTTCTGAAAATCGCCTGCATTTGAAGCGGCAGTGGTATAACTTCAAGATGGCAGAGGGTGGAGATCTGGAGGCTCACATCAGCAACTTTAATAAATTAGTTTACAAATTGCTGGATATGGAGGAAGTAATGAAAGATGAAGAAGAAGCATGTATGTTGTTGAATTCTCTTCCGAAGTCGTATGAGTCATTCAAGGACACTATGTGCAGCATGAATAAAACCCTGAGTGTTGACACCGTTATCTCAGCCCTTCAAGGGAAGGCTATGAGACAGCTAAATAGCGACATGGGGACATCTTCTGATGCACTGTTTACAGTGGGTAGGAATTCTGAACAAGGTACAGGTTCTTCAGGTTCTAGATCCAAATCTAAAGGCAAGGACAAAGGAAAGGTAAAGTGCTGGAACTGTGGGAAGGAATGACATATGAAGAAGGATTGTGAAAATCCTAAATCGAAGAGGGAAGATTCTAAGACTTCATGCAGGGAGGCCAACACTGCCACGTCAGATGGATGTGATGGTGATGTTTTATTTGTGTCTTCGCTCAGACGGTCATACGATGATCGTAAGGACGAGTGGATGCTAGACACAGGGGCATCTTTTCACATGACTCCTCATCGGAGTTGGTTCGCCAACTATAAGGAGTGCGATGGTGGACAGGTATTTATGGGCAATGACATTGCTTGTAATGTTGTGGCTGTTAGTACGGTACGCATCAGGATGTTTGATAGGGTGGAGCGCACCCTGACTGATGTCAGGCACGTTCCTGATTTGAAGCAAAATCTGATTTCTCTTGGTGTACTGGAGGTAAAAAGATGCAAGTACACAGGTATTGATGGTGCTCTTAAGGTATCTGTAGACACTTAAAAATTGGCGTCCACGTTGGTTAAAAGTGTTATGGTGATGATGGTGGGGGTGATTATGCTGATTTGTGATTGTTGGAGTCGCCACTAGTCGAATAATCTCCGAATCCCACAGTCGGCTAGAACCACGGAATACGTAAGGTTGGAGAAATCCGAAGACTTCCCTACCTTAGATTGACTCCTGGTCTGCGATCTGGGATTCCGGGTAAGGGACCTCGGTTACAAAGAGGGAAGGTGTTAGGCACCCTCTCTGCCCGTACAAGTGTACGGTCTCGACTTAGTATGGTAAAATAATCTCAAGGGATGATGATGATGCTATGGTCATAATGGGACTAGTCACATGTGGATTTCTGATGTAGCAAGATCCGAGATTTCGGCAGGCCATAGAGCATACGTCCAACAATGTGTCTAGAGGGCGGATGTGATGATGCTTATGCGAAAAGATAAGAAAAGTGGACTAGATCACTAGGAATTTCTGATGTGACAGGATCCGATATACGGCAAGTCACAGAGCATACATCCACTAGAAATCTAGAGAAGCAAGGGGGTTGAGAAGAGAGTAGATGTCATGATGAATGCTTGTAGGTAAATGGATCTTTGGCTTGATTCTTAAATAGACTAGGATGCAGATTGAACCATGATCATTCTGGGCTAAGTTTATGGGTTGGAAGGGGTTGAGGTGAAGGCTGGGAGGTGGCTGAAAATTTGGGCTTGAAGGCATGGGAGCTCCTTCCCTTCCTTCACTCTTTCTCTCTCACTCTCTCTCTCCCTCTCTTCCTCTCTTTTTCTCTCACTCTTTCTCTCTCACTCTCTCCCTCTCCTTGGTTGGTGTCTTCAAAATGAAAGGGGAGAGGGCTATTTATAGCCTTCTCCAATGGTTGAATTGTAAATTTTGGATTTGAAAGGGGTAAAAGGTGAGGTGGCAAGCTATAGTTGGCTGTGGAGAGAGGAATACCACGTGGCACTTTCTCATTAGCTATGGGGAGCGGTAAAATAGTAAATAGTGAGGATGGGGAGGGTAAATGTATGGGAGAGTTGACTTTTGGACGCTGGGACAGCTATCCATACTCGGGCCGCACGCGACGGTACTTCGAGTATCGCCGGCGGTAGTCCGACTACCGCCCGGACTTAGCTGGGTCTGATTCTCGTGTGGCTGGCTCAGCGCACGCTTTTTGAGAGGAAGCGGTAGTTTGGCGTAGTCAAACTACCGCTTCGGTACAGTTTCACTCGAAATTTATTCGGTGGGTCCTTTTTTGGGTCCTTAGAGTGAAACAAAGTCCGTTTTGGATATTCGACTCAAAATGGCTTGAAGTTGGCTCGATTGTTACCCGAAAATGACCCGAGAAATAGATCGGTTTTGGACATGGTCTGGATTGAATGATGACTCATAATGGCTCAGG
The DNA here is from genome assembly GCA_021015155.1 of Magnolia officinalis. NCBI lineage: Eukaryota > Viridiplantae > Streptophyta > Magnoliopsida > Magnoliales > Magnoliaceae > Magnolia > Magnolia officinalis. The sequence goes on from JAJHSJ010001517.1 coordinate 39,156, forward strand.
TTAGGATTAGGGTTAGGTTTAGGATATGATCATGGTTTTCGGATTGTCTTAACAAAATCAAGATATTAGCCTGGGTGGGGTGTCTACAGATGCCCCTCTTTGACCGAGGTTACGAGCAACCGAAGGTCAAAGCAAGTGGACATCCCACTCTTCTGGTCAGAATGAAGGGTAGCGATTCAAATCTATTGCTTACCATTATATCATTGTCAGTTGACTGTTTGGATAAAGATGACTTGCACATATCACGAGGGTTGAGAAAAATGTTGTGATTGTCTCCTGCACATTCGTCGCGGCTTTACGGATCACTAATCACAACCTCTTCACATCGGATTGTTTACAGCATTGGAGGGTAAGTCTGAAAAGTAAGGGCCTCTGCGCATTTGTCGCGGCTTTACGAGGATTTCCGTATTGTTAGGTCTGTCGTTCCTTTGTTATGTAATCATCCTAGGAATGTTCGTTTTATTTGATCGTCAAAGTGGTTAGCTGCCCTGCGCGTTGGTGCGGCCTTACGGGGAACTCACTACGCCGACTTGGACTCGATCAAATTTTGCGAACATTCCGGACTAGGTATGTGCAGGTAATCTGTTTGTCATGCAATCTGCTGAGTCTGACACTTTGGTTACAATGGATTGTCTTCACTTCGAGTTTGATTATTCTTTACAGAGATAGATCCACTCATCTTACTAGCATTTGTACGACTGCCCAGTTATAGAGATCTGGCCAATCGTACATATATCATGTACGGACTCGATCGTCCTTCGGGGAAACCGGAAGAGATCGGGTCTTATTTAACTGTTTGCACTGACCGCAACTGGAGAACATGGAAGATTCCTCAGTGTACTGCGCGACGCGTGCGTCTTTTGAAAACTATCCTCTTTGGAGCTAGGCTCCTTGAGGATTTTATTTAAAACTATTTTTAGATTTTTTGAAAAATATATCCGTTCGATCTCGCGGGTGGGCGTCGTCATTCGGTTTTTATTTTCGCAAGTTAAGTAAACAGTTGTGTTGCCTCCATAAATGGATCAGAGGGGTAAACGGATTTTTTTTTTTTTAAGTCAGATGGCCTCCACTAACTAATTAATGGGGCTAATGTTTTTTAGAAGAAGCAAACCTTTTGGGCCTATATTTAGTGGGGATTTGTTTTAGAGTTACCTAGTATTATTATTATTTTTTATTTTTATTTTTTTTTTCTCTTTTTTTTTTGAAGATTTTGAGATTTTGGAAAATTCAGAGGTTTTCTGGAATTTTTGAAAAACTTTTTGGGAGATTTTGGGATTTTTGAATTTTTTTTTTTGAAAATTTTGGGATTTTTTTTTTTTTGGGATTTTTTGAGATTTTTTTTTTTTAGAGATTTTTTTGGGATTTTTTTGGATTTTGGCAGATTTTTTTTTTTTTTGGAGATTTTCTGGGATTTTTTTTTTTGGGAGATCTTTTTTTTTTCTTGAGACCAGCTGTGTAATCTTTCGTATTTTATATGCAATTTCAGTTTGTTTTAGTACTGTCTCCTTCAGTCTTCTCATGGTCATTTTGTCTTTATCGTCCAATTGAGCACGCAAGAGCACCTTACTTGGTTCTACCTTTCGGGGCTGCACAAATTGTGGTTGAAAATGGGCCAGGACGGTAGTCGGACTACCGCCGGCGGTAATCGGACTACCGCCCGTTGACATTTGCCCGTTCTGCCTATTCTGTCAGGCGCCGCAGTGATTCAGTGATGACACTTCTGAAACGGTACCCCGAGTACCGCTAGCGGTAATCCGATTACCGCCTCCGTTGATCTTTTCTTCCAGCAAGCCCTGTTCTTCTCTGCTCATTCTCTTTGTCTCCCGTCTGATGTTCTCGTCCGTCCTCTTCTTTGATCATTCGTTTTGTCCTTATTTCCTCCATTTTGTCCCTTCTTCTTTGTCTCATTCCTCCCTTGTTCCTTTCTCTTTTTTGGATTCATCATGGCCAATCGTGATGATGGGTTAGGTAGGTTTATTGATGGTGAAAAGGTGGGTGGCTCCATAAATGACAAAGAGTTTATGGGTGGATTGATGGGGGTAGATGGAGAGGTGATGGGCCCTCTTGAAGAAGTGAATGTCATTTATGGCTTGCATCCTTTTCCCACCAATGGACTGATGGGGTTGAATGGTTTTGATGGGCCGTCAGGATTCGCAGATGTCGCGATGATGAGGATGGATGGTTTAGAGGGTGGGGATGGCTCGATGATGGTGGCCGACGGAAGGATGGCGATGGATGGTGTAGATGGTTTGATTGATGGAGGGATGGTCATAGGTGGTGTGGATGGCTTGATTGATGGAGGGATGGCTATGGATGGTGTGGATGCTTTGATTGATGGAAGGATGGTTATGGGTGGTGTGGATGGCTTGATTGATGGAGGGATGGCTATGGATGGTGTAGATGGTTTGATTGATGGAGGGATGGCTATGGATGGTGTGGATGCTTTGATTGATGGAGGGATGGTGTGGATGGGTGGCGGGCCTCCTCTTGGCGCTTTAGATGGCTTGGACCTGGTAGACGATGGACTTCCGATTGGATGGCCTGAGTCAGATTTTTGGTACAGATTTTGAGGCGATGATCGGACAGTCAGCTCCTGTCGGCGTGTAGGATGCAGCTCCTATGTGCCACTGGGATGCTCCAGACGTTGTAGCTCTTGGGGCTTATTCCTTTCAAACCGCCCCTAATGTGGCAGTTGTCGGGGATTCCGGTCCTCTTGTTCAGGCTTTTCAGGATACATTGTGTGATGCGATGGGCGAGTTTGGGTTTCTTGGCAGGGCTCTTTGGATGCGACGATGCTGACACTCGAGTCTTGGGCTCCTCCTATGGCGACGGTACCATACCAGCGATGGGTAGCAAAGCAGTCGTTGTATCGTCAGGTCCCGGGCTGGCATCTAGCGGATGAGGTCGCTGATCAGGATATGGTGGGTGACACTGCTTCGTCTTCCTCCTGTGTTATCGATTCTTTTGAGGCTTTCGAGGAGCGGCCTTTCATTGATCCTTCATTTCTGTTAGCCACACATGGCCACCTGATTAGTGAGATTGCAGTGCTTTGCCACTCGTGTGAGGACATGGCCCGCCGACTAGCCGTAGGGCAGCAGTATGATGGGAGCATGCTTGTGGCACACCGTCTGGATATGGATGAGATCTTCTACCTGCGCATGGAGATGGAGAGGCTCAGGGAGAGATTGTTGGTATATGAGAGGTAGGAGCTTACCTGTAATCTCTGCTGTTAATTGACTGCTTATTTTGTATGCATAGAGAATTTTCGCTTCTGAAATATAAAAAAGGAAAAGCAGTGTACTTGCAAAAATGGTTTTTTTTTTTAAAGAATGAAATATTTTGTTCGTGCCATATTTGTCAATGTTCTCTTATGTTTGGATTTGTACTCTGGATGATTGGGATCAGAATCTTGGGCTCAGCCCACGTTGTGTACAGTATTCTAGACTGTGTTCATTTGGGGGGTCTTGGTTTCCTGAGAAGGTGTCCGAGATTGCATCCCCTGGATTTGAACAACATCTGATAGAGTACTGATCTGAAGTTGATCCTTCTTTATATCTTGTTGTGACGTTTGCTGCCTCGGTTTCTTCTGTTCCTGCACTTTTATTTCATTTTTTATTTCTTGCCATTTTTACCTATACCGCCCTTTCAGGTTTTTACTACGTCTGGCTCTTCCCGTCATTTTTGCCCGAAGCGTCCTCTCGGATTTTCACTACGTCCCGGGTTTTTTTATCTTGCTTGCCCCTTGGTAGCTTGTGCTATTTTTACCCTTGGCGCCCTTTCAGGTTTTCACCAAGTCCGCTACATGCCTGCTGTTTTTACTCGAGCTGCCTTTTCAGGTTTTCAACTCGCCCCTTTTGCTTAGGCATGCCTTTATTCTCTTCTCTTTTTTTTTTGGTTTTATCGGAGTGCTAGGAGTGACGGGGGAACTTCCTTCATAGCCGGCCGATTGGCTACCCGCCTGTCCTTGTCTTTAAGCACAATCGTAAGCTGCTTGAAATTATTTGGGGATATAGGATAGATTACTAGGGATGCGGGATGGATTTCTTCATTTTCTTTCTGGGTCTTCTTATTGAGGTTTCTTTTTATCTTTTCCTTTTTTTCCTTCTTCCTTTTTGTTTTGTTTTCTTTCTTTCTCTTTTTTCTTTTTTTTTTTTTTTTTTGGAACATGATGGGTGTTCTAGAAAGGGTAATTGGTGATATATACAGTTTTATTTTTGGTAAGGAGGTGAGAGATGCAGCCTTTCGATTGTAATCGTTGACAAGGTTAGGTAGGTTACCCATGATAGATTTTTCACGTTGTCGGCGTTGATGGGCTCGGGAAGATCCTCACCTTTCAGATTGGTGAGCCGAAGAGTACCTCCTGGGAGTACTTCCCGAATGTCAGTGGTCCGTCCCACAATGGTTTGAATTTTCCTCTGGGATCTGGCAAATGCGGCGGCAGGATACGTTTCATGACCATGTCATCGATTTTGAAACTTCTCTTCTGGACTCTCTTATTGTAAGCTCGAGCGATCCTTCTTTGATAGCATTGGGAGTGGCTTAGCGCCTGCATGCGCTTTTCATCTGCCAGATGCAGCTGATCGTACCTTGCTTGTTGCCACTCGCCTTCCTCGACTTCACTTTCCAGTAGTATTCGCAGTGAGGGGATTTCAATTTTGACTGGTAGTACTACTGCTTCCATTCCGTAAACGAGCTCATATGGAGTTGCGCCTGTAGCAGACCGTACAGACGTGCGATAAGCCCAGAGTGCATAAGGAAGCATTTCTGACCAAGTCACGATATGTCTTCACCATCTTTTCGAGTATGCGGATGATAGTCTTGTTTGTTGCGGCTTCCACCCCACCATTCATTTGAGGACGGTAGGGGCTTGACCGATGGCGTTGGAATTTTAAACTTGTCGAGGAAATCGCCCATCCTTTATTGACAAATGGAGTTTCGTTGTCAGTGATAATGGCCTGAGGGATTCTATATCGGCTAATAATGTTGTTCTTTATGAATTTGACCACATGAGATGCTGCGACGGTGGTATAGGATATTGCTTCTATCCATTTAGTGAAGTAGTCTACTGCCACCAGGATGTATTCATGCCCGTTTAAAGCTTTAGGACTGATCTTACCTATGATGTCGAGTCCCCAAACAGAGAAGGGCCATGGTGCCGTCAAGTTGTAGAATTCAAAGGCAGGCGCATGGATCTGGTTCGCGTGCTCCTGACACTTGAAGCATCTCCGACGTGCTTGCAGCAATCTGTCTCCATTGTAAGCCAGTAGTAGCCGAGTCGTAGGATCTTCTTTGCCATCATGTGTCCATTCATATGCGGGCCGCATAGTCCTTCGTGGATTTCTGACATGATCTGAGCTGCCTCTATCTCATCCACACAGCGGAGAAGGACTTGGTTGAAGGATCGCTTGTAGAGGATACCCCCAGTGATCACGAACTGAGCTGCTAGTCTTTGTATTGTGCGTCAATCAGTCAGAGCTGCTCCTTCCGGGTACTTCTGATGTTCAAGGTATTTTTTGATATCTATGTACCATAGTTGGTCATTTGGGGCAGGCTCAACTTCTTCGATTCGTAGGCAGAATACAGGTTCCTCTTGGAGTTCGACAGTGAGTTCCCATTCAGCAACTCCTTTTGGAATTTTCAGCATTGAAGCGAGGGTAGCTAGAGCATCCGCAAACTGATTCTTGACCCGAGGCATGTAAGAGAATGTGATCTCCTCGATCAAATTTTTCAGATAGACATGATAAGGAATCAGCTTCTCATCCTTGGTCTTTCAATCACCATTTATCTGATTGATGATGAGTTGTGAATCTTCGAAGACTTGTAACTTCTTTACGTTGAGGATGATGGCTTCTCTTAGACCGGCGATGCATGCCTCATATTCGGCTACATTGTTGGTGCACTGGAATGTTAGTCTTCTGGATATAGGAACTGGGACGTCTTCGGGGGAGTAGAGTATGGCGCCTACTCCACTCCCCTTTGAGTTTGCAGCTCCGTCGAAGAAGAGTGTCCACTCTCCTGCCTTTCTTTCCCCTTCTCCCTCAATCTGGATGATGTCTTCGTCAGGGAAGGTCTTCAGAGGTTGGTAGTTAGGCAAGGAGTGTGCTGCTAAGTGATCGGCTAGTGCTTGCCCCTTGATTGCCTTTTAGGTGACATATGTGATGTCAAACTCAGAAAACAGTAACTGCCATTTTGCGATTCTTCCCGTCAGTGCCGGTTTTTCGAACAAGTACTTCAACGGGTCCATGCGAGTGAGCAGAAGTATCGGGTCAGTGATCATGTACTGCCTTAACCGTTGTGTTGCCCAAACTAGGGCGAAGCATGTCTTTTCTAAGCTGGAATATTTGACTTCGTAGCTTGTAAACCGTCGGCTTAGATAGTAGATCGATTGCTCCTTTCTTCCCGTATCGTCGTGTTGGCCGAGGACGCATCCGATTGCTTCCGTTGCGACAGAGATATACAACAGAAGTGGCCTACCTGGAGTAGGCGGCACGAGCACTGGAGGATTTAGCAAGTATCTTTTGATTTTATCGAAGGCCGCTTGGCAGTCGTCATTCCATTCTTTTGAAGAGTTCTTTCGTAACAGCTTGAATATGGGTTCGCAGACCGGAGTGAGTTGTGCGATGAATCGGCTGATATATTGGATTCGCCCAAGAAAGCCCCGAATTTCTTTCTCAGTCTTGGGCGGTGGCATCTCGATGATGGCTTTGGTTTTGGTCTCATCCACCCTGATACTGTCTTCGCTAACAATGAAGCCTAACAGCTTGCCTCCGGTCGCACCGAAGACACATTTTTACGGATTGAGGCGGAGCTTGAACTTTTCTAGCCTGTCGAAGAGGTTTTTGAGATCTTCAAAGTGTCTTTCGATCGTGCGAGACTTGACAATCATGTCATCCACATAAACTTCCATCTCCTTGTTTATCATGTCATGGAACAAGGCAGTCATGGCTCGCTGATACGTAGCTCCTGCATTTTTCAATCCAAAGGGCATGACCCGGTAGCAGAAAGTTCCCCAGGGCGTGATGAAGAAAGTCTTCTCACGGTCTTCGATGGCCATCTTGATCTGATTGTAACCAGAGAAACCGTCCATGAAGGAGAAGATCTTGTGTCCAGTAGTATTATCTACTAGTGTGTCGATGTGAGACAGTGGGAAGTCATCTTTAGGGCTTGCTTTGTTGAGGTCCCTAAAGTCGATGCACATTCTGACTTTTCCATATTTTTTCGGAACTGGTACGATATTTGCAAGCCATTCCGGATAGTTAGAGACTACCAGAAATCCCGCGTTGTATTGCTTGATGACTTCATCACGGATTTTCAGGGCCCATTCTGGCTTCATCCTTCGTAGCTTTTGCTTGACTGGCTTAATGTCCTGCTTTGTTGGTAAATGATGCACCACCAAGTCTTCATCGAGCCCTGTCATGTTCTCGTAAGAGAAGGCAAAGTTGGACAACCTCAGTTTCAGAAACTCCATCATCTTCTGCTTGTATTCTGAGGGAAGCGATTTCCCGATACGCACTTCCCTGGGGGATTCCATCGACCCTAAGTTCACAATTTCGAAGTCGTCTGCCACAACATTGGCCTTTGTTTCAAAATTTTCGAGGGAATCCTCGAATTCAAGAGCGGTATCATCATTTCCCACATCCGGGGCTTTATCCAAACCCATGAGTTCGAAGTCCAATTCTAGATCGAAATCATATGAGTCGACTTCAAACTCGTGCTTGTCATGAGAAGTGTTTGGCACAATGATTTTTAAAAATTTTCTATTGTTTTTGTATTTTGGAGGTTTTTTTTAATGTTTTGTGATTTTGAGGAATATGTGATGTTTTTGTATTTTTGAAAATATATGATGTTTTTGTATTTGGAAGATTTTTTTTTTTTTTTTGTGTTGCCAAGATATCCTGAATAGGACGGTGTCGTAAACCATGATTGGTCTTGTCCTGGTTCGGGATACCATTTGCTATTTACATTGGCGTTTTTTTTTTAAGCCGGTGCTAGCGAATGGTTCGCTGCCTGATTCGATTGTTAGGGGGATGGCTGACCATCCAGGCTCTTTTCCCCTTTCGATCTTGCTGATTTGCCCTTTCTGTTCATGTGGGTCACCTGTCTCGATAACCATGATGTCTGCTGGGCTGGGCTCAGAGTCAGAATCTGATTCGACCTCTGCGCCCAGAAGTTGAAGTTCCTCTTGTTCCTCGGATTCCTGGGACGGGATTCGGATATCCGTCCAATCTAGAGCAAGCCACTTACCTTTGTCAACCCAATGGATGGGCTGCTTCTGCCCTGTGTTCCCCTGAATGGGTGTCTCCCTGTTCTGGCCTACATTGCCTGCAAAGGACATTCCCAGTTTTGGGTCACTTGCGAATGGACCTGTTTCCATGCCCCTAGTCTCATGCGGTGGATCTGGGGGTTCTGCCCCTGGCCTTGTGTGTTCCTCTGATGTCCTGAGGATCCGATCCCACCTTATTGGTGGCCAGATAGACTCCTACCTAGTCTGTTTTGCGAGTCTAAGTGCTTAGAATTGGTCCTCAAAAGATACCATTTTATCCTCATAAATTGTCCCAGCTTTGACAAACTCGATGGGTGTGCATTTAAACAGTTGATCCCTTTTTGGCCTTTCAGCCTGATCTTCCGATGTCGGCTGATATCTCAGTCCCTGTCTCTGTGCATTGGCTGGTACTGGTTTCACTACCATACCTTTTTCATGGAACTTGGTACGGTAATTTAGGATCAATCGCTCAGCGGGGGGAATGACGTATTCAGTAGCTAGAGGCGAGGGTTAGCGATCACGTTCACATTTTCGAATTCAAAACTATGATATGGAATGTCGCCTTCTGTGTGCTGAATGTCAATCACTGGGATATCAGTTTCTGGGATACTGACCATCACCGGAAGGATGGTTTCTGGCTCAGCCAGTACTGAAATTATTCGATTTCCCGAAGGGAATTTAACCCTTTGGTGGAGGGTAGATGGGATGGCTCCAACAGCATGGAGCCATGGCCGTCCCAAGAGAAGGTTAAATGAGGCAGGGATATCGATGACCTAGAATGTGACAAGGGTCATGTCTAGTCCAATTTGTAATTCTAGATCAATTTTCGCCTCTACTTGCCTTCGGGAATTATCGAAGGCTCTGACACTCATGGTACTGGGTCTGAAGGAGGACGGTTCTATCCCTAACCGTTCAACAGTCCTTAAAGGGCAAACGTTGAGACTGGATCCATTATCGATGAGCACAAGTGGGATCTTGAAATTCTGGTGGTGGGTCACTATGTTTAACGAGCGCCTGTGCTCACGACCCTCGGGTGGTAGCTCATTGTCAGAGAAGGTGATGGCCCGTGGTGCGAGAAGTTGACAATCATACTTGCGGGGGGGTACGTCAGGAGAGATATAGGCATCATTCAAGGTCTTCGCAAAGATTTCTCGATGCGACCTTGACGTGCATAGGAGTTCCCAAATGGATATTGTGTGGGAATGGTTTTGAGTTGGGCTGCTATGTCATAAGCAGCGTCAGTTTTGCTGGTGGTTCCCGACAAAATTCCCTGGTTTTCTTTTGGGTTCTGACTATTTCTCCTGAGATATCTTCCATTGTTATCCACCTCATCGCATTCTGGGTAGTGCCATGGGACTGCTTTCGGGTTATAGGAAGGAACCGCTCTTCCTTCCAAGTATACCAATGGTTCTTGAGGCTGAGGGGTTATTACTGGAACAGTTTGTGGTAGACTCAGTGATATCTCTTGAGGTGCCACCAAGTTCTGATTAGTTGTGGCCATGGATTCTTTTTCTTTCCTTTGATGTGGGGGAGGGATTCTCTGGGCGTGTGCCAGTTGGTGAGGCATCAGGAATTGTGAGGCCTGAACTGAGGGTGCCCCTTGCAAGGTTGGCAGGGTTAGGTCAGGGAGACCTATCGGGAGGATGACAGGTTTAGAATTCAACCTTTTTTGGATATGCCGAGGATGGAGTTGAGTGTGTCCCCTGGAGGGCGAGGTTCTGAGGGTATGACTTGTTGGGTGCTGCTTCCAAAGTCACGAGAGACTGAAATGTTGGCACTGCTTCAAGAAATATGAGAGGTTGAGTAGCTGGTGCTGCTTAAAGGGACACTTCTGGTCCAGGCGATGGTGCTTGCTGGTGTCCCCATGTCCGATTGGCTGTGTCGGGCATGATTGCTTGGATGGAATGATGTGGATAAGCATGTGTGGGTTGACCTCCTTCAATGTGATTAACGGTAGAGGTGCTGGATGTGCTGGGTCCTGCCTGATGCGAGGGCAGGGGATTTTGGAGAATGTTGGCTTGAACTGTATTGTTGGCCTGTGGGGTGATCACAATCTTCTGGCTTTCGATCAAATATTGGACCGCATGTTTCAAAGTGAAACAGCGGTCCGTTAGATGGCCAGGAGCCTGATGATATGCACAGTACTGATTTTCATTGTAACCGGGAGGCAAGGGATTAGGTGGAAGTCGAGGCTGGAGGGGTGTTAACAGTTGCTTTTGCATGAGCATTGTTAGCACTTGGCTGTATGATTGTGCTAACGGAGTGAACTTCCTCCCTAACATTCCCTGCTTGTATGGTCCTGCGCATTCCCCTAGGCTGTTGTGATTGCCTGTTGAGATGACTGTGCCTGATATCTTGTTGGGTTGCTGGGTTGGTACTGCCTATTCTTTGTGGTTGTACTGCCTGTCCTGCCGTGGCTTCTGGTTGTGGAGCATACTGGTTGCCT
>JAJHSJ010001985.1:0-50814 GCA_021015155.1 Magnolia officinalis
AATGAGCATGACATGAAACATGCATTTCATGGCACATACGCACTCACTAGGCATAGTAGCTCAAGCTTTCCTTTCTATTTATTTCAGGTGAGAGTAGGGAGCTGCAGGAGTATAGGCTACAGACGTCCTTTTTGTGTTTTACCTATCAGTGTGTATATTTTTTTTTTGTATACCCTGCATATGTACATCAGGTATAGTAAATATGACGTGGTTTATGTTTTGGTTTTGCCCTGATGTGCTCAGTTGTCACAGTAATATATATTGCATATGATCGTGTTAGCCGAGTTATTAGTTAAGTCCATTCATCCAGCAGGTTGAGATTCTGATTCACCCTACGTATCACTGTCCTAAGCTGGTTGCGAGGCCAAGACCCCCAACGCGTGAGGCCGAGACCTCACGGTCCGTGATCCCGTCAGGTTCCTCATCCCCGACTCCAAGCACATGAGGAGTGCTGAAAGGAAGAGGAGCGCTCGCGGTCACTACGGGGAGGCGCGGTACCCCAGCATAGGCCGACAGATCGGACACAGTGTCTCATTCCACCATGCCTGGCCCACAAGGCTGTGGACCACCAGTTTCAAGTGGATTATTGTTGGACTACAATAGTTGCAGGGTGGTTCAGGTTCCATACATATGTGAGCACCCAGGGTTAACAAAACAGGATTGGTCAGGCCGTAGGTTAGACCGCACAAATCAGGTGAGCGTGAGACGAGTGACCTCGAGCACAAGAGACTCATGTAGTCGAACTACAGCCACCCGAACACACCCGCCCAAATTCACGGGTCTAGCCTTAGCATAGCCCTACCGATGGGGACTACCGTCTCTTGTCATGTTCCAAACCAACTCAAAGGTGTGAGGGTGATCCTAACGAGCTATCGACTAGTATATCAACATCGTATCTCATGCATCTGAGTCAAATGAATCAAATATTCCTAGCAAGCATTCATGAATTAAAGTGCATGTGTATTGTGTGTGTGTGTGAGGAGGTTAAGCACTTTCTCTATCCTAGCAGGCCATATGCACAAGAGAAATGAAATCATACACACCATGAATCAATAATATATGGAAGAAATGACGAGGCATAAGCATGTTATCATCCATACACGAAATCATGTGAGCAATAAATAACATCATGAAGAACCATCATGCATATCCATACAATTTCAAGAACCTACAATTCCTAGGGGTTCTCTAGACTTTCAAATATACCAACCAAGCATTCAAAATCATTAAGCTACTACTACAATTGGTGCTAGGCCACCTAAGAACAATGGTCCGCACCTTCGGATTTGTTGAAGACTCGGGAATGACCTAAGAGATGTGGATCTTGGTGTAGAACGGTCGGAATCCTAGGAGGCAACATCACATGTTAGATTCTCATGCAAATCCCCTCATTACAAGGGTTTCAAGAAACTTGGTGATGGATCTTACCTAGATGCTCAACGGGACGAAGGAGTGGCCGTGGATGAGGGATTCTTCTTGGAGAAGATGTAAAGAGGTTATGGGATTGATTTCCTTGGGCCCCACCTTGATTTAGGGTCCACCAACCTACCTTCACCTCTCTTTACTCACCTTGGTCGTTGGAGATGGTGGGAGTTATGAGGGAGAGAGATGGGTAGTTGGAGATTGGGGGAATTTATGAGGAAGAGAATTTGGTTGTTGGAGGTTGGAGGAAGTTATGAGGGAGAGAGAGCTTGTTGTTGGAGAATGGAGAAGGGTTATGAGAAAGAGTGCCTTAAGGCTTTATTCTCTAGACTTGGCCCCTTTGGCCCCAAGCTTCCACAATTTCCAAAATAGACCTATGGGACTCCTATTGGTGTTGGGGTGGCCCGAACACCTCTCTGGCTACCAAATTCGGCGTGTATGTGCCTTATGGCCCGACTAGGGTCCCTGCAAAAATTGAGGACAAACGGATGAACGGATATATGATCTGAGAAAGCGTTTCCGACCCTTAAATGGCCCTGTGAGGGCCGATTTGGTGATTAGAGCAGTTTTGGCGGCCCTCTGGCCATGAAACTTGTAGGGTAGGTGCTTCATGGCCCGATGAAGGGCCACACAAAATTTGGGAACGATCGGTTTGGTTGTACGAGTCCGATTTGCGATCAACGGTCACCGTTCCACGATCAAGTCCCAGATTTGGTGGACGGGTGTAGAAAAATATATTAAACCGTCACCGTAATTTTGGAAGAAATTCGACGGCTGGAACGCCTGGTATCCCAGTTTCATTTATAAGTACCAGATTCCAACTCTGGCATTGGTGAGGTGCATTTGGCTAGTGCCAGATCCCAGTTTTGGGTGTTCACTGGGTCCGTAGCTGCAATGGACTACAAGCCCAGTGAGATCTATGATTTCCTAGACTTTCAAATTTTTCTGACCCTCCTCGGTCGTTGGGCGGCCCACACGGGTTGTTGTTAAGTGCAAACAGGCCCTCTGGCTTGGCGGGCCGCACTTGGTCCGATCATGACCCGACTGGTCTATATTAATGGCTAAATCTAAGTTGATTAACTCGTGGTACCCCACCACGAGTGGTTTAAACGAACGGTCCTGCGGCAAATCCTACGTGGACGCCCAGGACACTGTGCTGGTTGGACGGGACGTTACAATCTACTCCCCTTATCAATAAATTTCATCCTCGAAATTTGTACCTGTTCGTATTACTGAAGTAGGCTAGGGTAATGCTTGCGAACTTCTGCTTCTGTCTCCCAAATGGTCTCTTCTTCATCATGGTGGGTTCATAGAACCTTGACCAATGGGATGACCTTGTTGCGTAGGACCTGCTCCTTCCTATCCAATATTCGAGTGGGTCGAAGGATATATGTGGTATCTTCCTTGAGTTCCACATGCTCCCACTTGATGATGTGTGAAGGATCAAGAACGTACTTCTTCAACATGGATACATGGAAGACGTTATGCACTCTGGCAAGAGGCGTAGTAAGGCCAAGCGATAGGCAACCGCACCAACACGGTCCAAAATCTGAAAAGCCCGATAAATCGGAGCGTGAGTTTTCCCCTTTTTACCGAAGCGCAAAACACTCTTCATTGGGGAGATTTTGAGAAATACATGGTCCCCTGCTTCAAACTCTAAGTCCCTTCGCTTTATGTCGGCATAGCTTTTCTGCCTACTTTGAGCCGTCAAGAGGCGGCGCCGGATAATTCCAATCTTCTCAGTCGTAATCCGCACTAAATCCGGGCCTAGTAAGCTCTTCTCGCCAATTTCCTCCCAACAACGCGGGGCTTGGCACGGACGCCCATATAGAGCCTCGTAAGGCGTCATACCAATGCTAGCCTGGAAGCTATTGTTGTAAACGAACTCGGCATATGAGAGACAATCGTCCCAACTCTCCTGAAAGTCTAGAACACAAGCCCGCAACATGTCTTCCATAATCTGGTTCACCCGCTCGGTTTGTCCATCTGTCTGCGGGTGGAAGGCGGTGCTAAACTTCAGTTTCACTCCCATAGCTTCTTGAATGCGGGTCCAGAAAATCGACGTGAAGCGAGTATCCCGGTCCAACACAATCTTCAATGGGACACCATAGAGCCGCACTATTTCCTTGATATACAACTTAGCCAAATCATCGGCGGAGCTTGAAGTCTTGATTGGCAGGAAATGGGCTGATTTGGTTAGCCTGTCCACAATCACCCATATCGAGTCATGCCCCTTCCTAGTCTTGGGCAAACCGGAAATAAAATCATTGATATGAGTCCCATTTTCATTCCGCTATGGGCATGGGTTGCAAAAGGCCCGATGGCCGGCGGTGTTCGACCTTGACTTGTTGACAAGTGAGGCATTGAGACACGTACTCCGCTATTTCCTTCTTCATGTTATCCCACCAATAGTTCAGCTTCAAATCCCGGTACATCTTCATACTACCAGGGTGCATCACCAACTTAGAGTTGTGAGTGGCATTTAGGACTTCCTCTCGTAGTCCCAGAAGGTTGGGAACATAAAGGCTGCCTCGCGGTACCGCAATCCTCCATCCTTCCCAACTCTCCACTCGGACTTCACATCATTCCTCGCTCTTTCCCTCATCTTCTGCAATAGCTCATCGCCCGCCTGGGCTTCAATGATTTTGCTATCAATCATTGGCTGAGCTTGAAGGTGGGTTACTACCTCATACGGCTCCTCCACGGTTAGCTCCATGTCGAAGTCCCATATAAATTCTACCATGTCCCACTCTCTCACCATCAGCGGGGCCACAAATTCAATTGTCTTCTTACGACTCAAGGCATCTGCCACCAAATTCACCTTGCCAGGGTGATACAAGACGTCGAACTTGAATCTTCAATGCGAAAACTACCGCCGCAAGCTCGAGGTCATGGGTAGGATAATTCTCCTCATGTTTCCTTAATTGCTGAGATGCATAAGCAATTGCCCTATCCTTTTGCATAAGTACACAACCCAAGCCCACATGAGAGGCGTCTGTATAGACAGTGTACTTGATCCCTTGCTCAGGAAGCACAAGCACAGGTGCCGAAGTCAATTTATCTTTCAACTCTTGGAAGGCTACCTCCGCCTTCTCATTCCAGGCAAACTTGAGGTCCTTCCATGTCAGCTGGGATAGTGGTCGAGCTATTTTAAAAAAGTCTCTAATTAACCTTCGATAATAGCCGGTGAGACCGAGAAAACTTCTCACTTCTGTAACTGACTTGGGTTGCTTCCAATCTTGCACGGCCGCCACCTTGGCGAGATCCACTGATATGCCCTCCCTGGACACTATATGTCCCAGAAATTTGACCTCCTCCTTCCAGAAGTCACACTTTCTGAATTACGCAAACAGTTGATTCTTCTTAAGTGTTTCCAAGACCGCTCTTAAATGTTCTTCGTGTTCTTCACGGCCCTTTGAATAAATCAAAATGTCGTCAATGAATACAATGACGAATCTGTATAAGAACGGCCTGAAAACCCTATTCATGAGATCCATGAACACCACTGGAGCGTTGGTAAGCCCAAACGACATAACTAGGAACTCATAATGGCCAAAACAGGTTCTGAATGCCGTTTTCTGTATATCCTCATCCCTGACTCGTAGCTGATGATATCCTGATTGTAGATCGATTTTTTAGAAGAATCGAGCACCCCTCAGCTGATCAAATAAGTCGTCAATTCTGGGCAATGGGTATTTGTTCCGAACCGTCACCTGGTTCAGTCTTCTGTAATCTACACATAATCGCAACGTGTCATCCTTCTTCTTCACAAATAAGACTGGGGCTCCCCACGGCGATACACTGGGTCGAATAAAGCCTGACTTTAGCAATTTGTCAATTTGGGACCTTAGTTCTTCCATCTCACATGGGGGCATGCGATAAGTAGGCAAGGAGATGGGCTTGGCACCCGGAGTCAGATCGATCGTGAAGTCTATCTTACGTCGGGGAGGAAGCCTAGGTATGGGCTTAAATACGTCGACAAAATCTCGAACTACGGGAGTGCATGTGAGTGAGGGTTCATCACAACCCTTCTCCAATGAAGCATAACACAAGACCCTACGATCGTGGCTAACCTGGACTAGGAATGTCAGGGAAGTGCCATCTTTTCATGAATTTCCACTGTAAGAGTGTCACAGTCGATCTCCGCCTTCATCTTAGTCAATCAGTCCATGCCCAGGATGAGGTCATAACGGAAAAACTTAGTCACTATCAAATCCACACGCGCCACCTTGCATCCCAAATCAATGGGGCAATCACGACATATCCTTGTCGCTTCTGAGAAAGTACCGGCGGCGGCAATGATGTTCACTCCAACGGAGGGGGTAGAGAGTAGCCCAAGATGCTTGACAACTGTATGAGATATGAGAGAAACAGTAGATCCAGTGTCCACCAAAAGAAAGACGGGAGTACCTTCTATGTGAGCCATAACCTCAAAGGCCGTAGGAGTGGGGATAACTGCATCTTGGCCCTCGGCCGCTAACGCATGGACTCGTGCCTGCTGTGAAAAGTTCGGTCGTTGCATAGGCCGTTGTAGCGGCCTAACTTGAGGTGGTGGTGGACAACGAAACTGCTAACTAGGCCCCATCGTCCGAAGAGGTGGAATTTGCAACGCCTGCTGTGGGGGCCTGTTGTTACGTTGAGGCGATGTGAACCCAAGGTCCCTCATCCTCATGAAACAGTAAAGCTCGGAGTGACCCGCCTTCCTACAATAGTTGCACGTCTGAGTAGGTCGTGTAAGAGATGTCGATGCGACTGCAAGCCTAGGCGGAGAATTCAGGCGTGACCGTTTTTTCGTACAAGAAGAGGACGGTCCCTCCATCCGGTTTCGTGGGCCCAACTCTGAACGAGTCCGTGCCACTCGCTCCTCATCCTGCTCCGCCCGTATAGACATTTCAACGAGCTTGGTGTAGGTCCTGATATTCATGCAGTATAGTTTGGAGCGAATGCCGCTCCTCAGCCCTGTTGTGAAGCGTCTCATCTTGATCGCTTCGTTAGCGATCATTTCAGAAGCGTAGCGTGAGAGTTCGGTGAACCGGTTCTCATATTGCGCCACGCTCATCCCACCCTGTTGCAGGCGGAGGAACTCATTTTCCCTCTCATGTTGATACGATTGAGGGATGTACTTCGCGTTAAAATGGGCCTCGAACGCCTCCCACGTCCATACGTGGCCCTCGGGAATGGTCCGGAAGACGCTCTCCCACCACAAGTCCGCCTCTTTCTCAAAGAGGTAGGAAGTGAGTTCTACATTCTCTGCCTCGGAACAATGGAGGGGCCGAAGCAGCTTGATGACCCGGTTGAGCCAATACTCGGCTTCTTCTAGACGGTGGGTGCCGGCAAAAGTCGGCGACCTATGCCTCTGAAACCGCTCATATAGGTTGTTTACGTTAGTCACGGGCGTGGCCATAGTGGGTAGTTCCGGTTGTACGTATGCCCAAATTCTAGGCCAAGGCCCCCATCACAGTGGCCAACATGTGTTGTTGTTGTTGCATATTTGTGGCCATCATCTGCTGTTGCTGTTGGATACTTGCGGCCATCATCGGTTGTTGTTGTTGCATGAGAAGCAATATTTGACCCATCTGGTCCATGGCCGGTGGCGGAGGGGGTACAGGTGTCGCGGCTTGTGGCAGCAGAGCATTTGGGGCCGCCTCCTAGGTAGTGTTACCCGTATTTTGGGAACCGTTCGCCCCTTGGGGGCCCTGTTGTTCGTCAGGGACCTGGTCCCGATCGACTAAGCGACCATGAGGAAGGCAGACAAACCGACTCTCCGATCACGGAGGCATTTCCTGAAAAAATTTCCTTGAATAGGTTAGGTACTAGATTATTTTTCATGCCCAGGTTATGCGTACATGGGCGAGATCCATATATAATCCATTCGTGAACACAGACAACATACATACAAGCATTTTCAGGACGACGAGAAATCTTCCGAGGCAATCCACACATTCACATTAATTTCAAAATGCCATTGACATGGCCAGTTACATATTACAGCATGGATTACAAACATCAGTAAACATGTTAGACAGAAAGGGAAATACAAGCTAATGAAGCAAGGTCGTAAGCATCCATCCATACATAGTATTAGACCTAAACAACCTAAAGCAAACTACTAAACATCAGTCTGGTGGTACTGCTACTCGTCTGAGTCAGGCGAAAGTGAAGGCGTTTCTTCCCCCTTGCTGCAGCAGATCAGGGCCCTTATGGTCCAATATATCTTCTTGTTCCACTTCTCCTGCTTTGCTTGGTTCGCCTAAATCCTTACTTGGCTCTCCTTAATCTCCACTACCTCGGCCTAAAGCGTATCTAAGCGCTCGTGTATACCTGGGACGGTAAGGGGCTCCGACTGACAGCCCTGATTTCCTCTACCTCTTCGGCTTCATTCTCATTATCATTTTCATCCTCATCCTCATGCTCGCTCCCACCACTTCCCTCGTCTTTCCCTTCCTCTTTATCAGCATCCCCATACTGGTCAATGTGAGCCTGTCTTTGCCTGGGTCCCACACCCATAGAGTTTAACAGCTTGTTTCCCAGGATTTCTACCGATATGTGATCCCCGTCTGATCCGCCAATCCCATACTGGTCGGCTATATAGCAGGCTAGGCGGCCAAATGGGAGAGCTATGTCCTTCCGAGTCGACCTCGCGGCCTTCACGATTTGGTAGAGCACTGTGCTATGGGTGCACACATTTGCTCCTTGGCCCACCTGATATAAGAACTCCACCATGTAGCAGGAGCACTCTGTACGGTTCTTCAATCTCGGGTATACATTGTGGGTGGCAATGCGGTGGAGTACCCGATACTTGGGGATCATGTGGGTCGCGTACAGACCGACATCCCGGTTCCAAGGGGCAGCTTGGCCACACAGGAAACGAGTACGTTCGTCGCAGGCCACCCTCGATTCGAGATTCGTTTCATCAATTTACACCTCCCCAGTGGTACTCCCAATAATTCGGCGAAATCCTCGACTCCCAAGTGGGTTTCCTCACCACGCACGATAAGATCAAATCCAAGAGGCTCAAATCTAGGATTTCTAATCCGAGTATAGAACATCCTAGCTTGCCCCACATCGGCCTGCGTGTTTACATAAAACATGGGACCCCAATCGTTCTTTATCAATTGGTTGAGTAGGGAGTTCTTACTTAGGAGGTGTTCCTCCACGAAGGCCTCGAAGGCGACTTGCCGCACGCGGAAATTTCTCAAATCCTTTACGAGCGCTTTGTCTCTTCGGGAATCACTTCGCCTCTTCGATCGAACCTCTGTACTTGCCTTTTTCGTCGAATCGGCCTTCTTCTTACCACGCCGCTCTTGGCTCGGTCCTGCCTCTTCGGAAGCCGGTCTTTTCTTCCCCATAAGGGAAAGGATCACCGAAGCGGTGAAAAAGGATACAATGGTGGCAAAGAAAGCCATCTATCTTGGCTAGGATGGATTTAGGTGTGAGAGATGTGGATGGATTATTGAAGGAATGGTCTTAGGAATGACCTTTAGGATAGGAGTTGAGAAATGGAGAAAGGTTTTGGGGGTGAATGGATTTGAGGAGGGTTTGGAGGAATGAACTTGAAGATGGGTTAGAGATATGGGATTTTGAGTAGGGATTTTAAAGGAGAATTGGGTGATGAGAGGGAACAAGAAATGGGAGAAAGAAATGAAATAGAGAAATGTGGAAGAGAGGAGGTGAGTTTTCCTTTGAAGAAGGGGAAATGGGATGGGGATTGAGGGATTTGAGAGGTAGAGGGGTGTGTTCTTGAGGTTTGGAGGGGAGGAGGTTTAATAAAAGGGTTTTGAGTGAAATGAGAGAACGAGAGTGGGTGTTATTAAGGGTACTAGGCAGTGGGACCCACCTAAAATTCGAAAAATCTCATGTAGGGCCAAGAGGGTGGCCCGGCAGGGTGACCACGCAGTCCACTGGACCCGTAGCGGGGCGACAACGCGGACGGCGGGGTGAGCCCGCCGATCAATGGCCCGGAGGCCTGGGTCGTGTTCGGCATTCCCGGGCGTCGGAAACACTCCCTGGGAAGTGCCATATATGAATTTGGGGTAGGAGAAGCCGATCTACGCAATGGGTGTAGTGGCTTCGCGAGATTCCTCCTAGTTAGCGGTCAAAAATCCAATTTTCTATAGTTTTCACCTTTTCCAGTATAATTTGTTCATTCCTAAGTTCTTACCCCAAAATGGGCTATCAACTTTGACCCAACATTAACTCATTCGGTCTAGATTTATGGTTTCGACCGTCTAAACGTTAAATTTTTTTCTGCTCGTACCTGTCAATGTCCCAAGGAAATTAGAGGACAGAGTGGAGGTAGGTGAAGATTTTAAGGGGGATAAGTCGGGGGGAGGAAATTAGACTCAGGCCTGTTTGACTACTGATGTTAAGTTGTACCAAAGGGGTTACAACGCCACTCCCAGCTCTAGATTGGGAATGGCATGTCTGGAACGAGTGTGGGATGGGACCTAAATTTATTTCACAGGCTTTGCTAAATGAGCCATGCGTTGGAGGGTGTAATGCGGTATTTCCAAATCCCAGGATGATGAATTTCTAAGTATAATTGGGAAGGAAGATCCGGAAATGGGCCGTGGCACTATAAGACTCTCGGATCTATTCCCTAGCGTCACTACTTACTCTCGCTACCCAACCCTAACACTCTAGGAGTCTTACCTTCCGTCTAGGAGCGTCAAATCAGGGACTGAGGTGGTTCCTAGCATTCTAAGTCTCTGTTGCATTTCCTAATATGTATCCTCTCAAGTCAGCGGACGCGTTAGTGAGTTCATGACCCATGGCTCAAGGGATTCCAAACTATTGCTCTGATACCATCTGTAACGCCCCAGAAAATTGGGGGTCAAGCATACGCTCGACTCTGGAGTTTTCGAGTGTCACTTATCATACATTTTATGGTTTTATAGTTAATCAAGCTTAAATACGCAATTTGGAATATCTTGGAGCATGAAACACAGTCACACAAGACTATTGAAATGAAGAAGATGTATGTGTATATATGAACAGGTCCAAAAGAATGTATACGGGCCACCCAAGGCGTTGCCCAACAAAATCGCAAAAGAATAGTGGATCCAAAAGATTAGAACCGAGCCTACACTCAACAATCCGAACCCGCCTCTCCAGCTGACTGAGAGTCGTCCATCAGCTGGAAGTATGACAGCTTCTCCTCCTCGTCGAGAGTAGCATCGCCACGCTCCATCTGCTCTGTATCTGTAAGACCCGTATCCTAGTTCGTACTGTTCTGATGAATCCTGCGATCATTTCCGTCGAAGTCCGGCAATCCGTGACTGATAATCGACGTTGCGATCGATCGTAAGTCGTATCCTTTAGATTCGAGTCGGTTTAATCCGAGACCTGTATCATTGCGACCGCACCGTCGCCGCGGTTCCAACGTTGCGACTCACGTACCGATCCGATACCCTGACCAGAAGATGTGAGTCAGCGTTTATTTCGAAAAAACGTTGCGCTTTCTCAATCCCAAGAGAATCTCTACACAATGTCAAATCAATCCCATCAATCAATCAATCAATCACATCCATCAATCAATCACTTTAATGTCAAGTACAAGCAACCCATTCTTTCTCTCTCCAAAGTCAACTCTTTCTCACCCTCTCTCTTACACATGTCAAGTACACTTCACATCCATCACCTCACATCACTCACCTCACATCACTCTCTCTCCCTTTACAAGTCTCTCTCTCTTTTCCAAATCTCATTCCCAAACAAGAGAGAAAATTCCATACGTATGAGCCTCTCCCTCTCCTTCAAAGCTCCAAGTGTGGCCCACCTTTCCATCCCAAGATCTCTCATCCTAGCCATCCATTCCTCATCTCCTCCGTTAGAATCAAAGCAAAGGAGCTAAGGAACCCATTGGAGCAAGGAGATTGGACGGTGGGTGTTTTGATAGGGTAGTTTTCATGCTTTCTTAGATAGGCCAAGTGAGGCCTACCGATCAATGGTATGGATCTCACTTGGGACCCTATGATGTGGCTAATGGCCCACTTTGATTACCTTTTTATGTATGATGGAATGCAAGGGAGGGACCATAGTGTCGGGGTCCCTCCATCACACGTGTGTCCCACTCTCTCTCTTCCTCTCTCTCTCTCTCTTTTTCTTTTCTTGTGATGTTATGTTTGTATGGCCCACTTCGATGGACCCCATAATGGAGCATGCATTGGAATCCAAACCATCTAAAGGTGGGGGCCACTTTACATACGTATGGTGACCACACCACCTCACCATGTGGTGGCCCATCTACAAAGGGCCCACCCTAAAGGCATTGGATGCCCAAAAAAAAAAAAAAAAAAAAGAGTCCAGGGACTCTCTGGACGTAAAAAAAAAAAGGAAAACACAAATATGGCTCGATTTTACAAGCCATTGGGTGACCCACTTGTATAGGACCCACCTTGATGTTTGTATCCAATCCAAGCCGCCCATCCTTTTCCCAAACTCGTTTTAGGCGTTGAGCCGAAATGGGAAGTCAATCCAACTTTTAGGTGGGCCATACCCTTGAAAATAGTGATGTTCACCGTTTAAAGTCACCTAAATCTCCCTACAAGCCGAAAAATACCCTAAATTGGTCTTGATGGACTGGTACCCGGCGGGTGTTGGAAGCCAGTGGTTTGGGGTGGATTTGGCCGAAGCGGACCCCACACGTGAAAAACCCCAGGATTTTGGGTTATTTCAAAAACAAAAAAAAAGGGAAAGGGGCAGCGCCTGCTGTTGCTGACACAGCAGCAGGACGCTGCCTGCGTCAGCGTGAAACGGGCAGGGTCCCACGGCTCCAGCCGTGGGCCCCACCTTGATGTTTATTTATCATCCAATCTGTTCATATGGTGGGCCACCCCCTGAAGTGAGCCCCCATCAAGTTTCAGCCGCATCCATGGCTCAGGTAGCCCACACCACAAGAAACAGCGGTGATTGAATTCTACCATTGAAACTCTTTTGGGCCCCACAGAAGTTTTAGATCAAGATGAAATTTATTTTTCCTTTTCACCCGGGTATGTGGGACCTTATGAACGGGTTAGATGGGAAGTAAACGTTATGGTGGGCCCCACATGGAGCCCACAGTGATGTACATGTTTTACTCCACCGTCCAGCGGACGGTGGAGCCCACAGTGATGTTTGTGTTTGGTGTGCACGTGTATGTGCATGTGTGTGTGTGCGCGCGTGTGTGTGCACGTGTGTGTGCATGCGTGTGGGTGTGTGCACGTGTGTGTGAGTGTGTGTGGATATATATATATATATATATATATATATATATATATATATATATTTTATGATGGTGGGCCTTCGTGGAACCCACCATGATGCATGTGTTGCATCCAGGCCATTCAACCATTTTGAAAGATAATTTTATGACATGAGACAAAAAAAATATATATAATAATAATAATAATAATAATAAAATGAGACAGATCTTGGATTAGGTGGACCACACTAACAGAAAACAGTGGGTTTGACCGTCCACCATTAAGACCCCCTTTTTAGGTCAGTATGACATAGGGAACAGGTTAGATGGGAAATACACGTTATGGTGGGCCTTAAGAATTTTAATGATGGGACTCATTATACTTGTGTTCGGGTGTGGTCCATTGTTGTGGCCCATTGTTATGGCCCATTTGACAAATATAAGGCCCATGTAATGTGGGTCCACCTTGATGTGTATTGTGGCCATTGTTGAGGCCCACCTTGATATTTTCAAGGGCCCATTGTGATGTTTTCAAAGGCCCATGGGACATGACCCATTGCAATGTACTTAAGGCCCATTGATGCGGCCCACTTGATTTATGAAAGGCCTATATGAGACGGCCCATTTGATGTATCTAAGGACTATGGGTCGAGGCCTAATGAGATGTATATTGGTCCATTGCAATGTGTGATTCCCTATGGTTTGTGTAATGATACTTTATGGCGGGCTATGCCTTGGGAACAATGTTGGTTTGACGTTCACATTGTAAGGATAATGTTGGTTAAATGTCTGCATTGTCGCATTCCTTAAGGCCCACTGATAGGCCCATACTTGTACTCTGCAGTCCGTTTGGGCCTATCTTCACTTTGAGCAATGCCCATTATCATACCATAAGCATAGTGTTGCCCCATGATTCATGATCATACGCATCATATGCATGCTTGAGATGAGTGGTGACTGATCATAGCATATGCCTTCAGGTAGACTGGTACGGGCTCCCTGATAAGCGGAGTTACCCTACATGAGTGTGTACTTCACGCAGGATAATTGCATGACTGGTAGTGTGATACATGCACTTGCATTTGTATGATTGTGATATGCCCTAGCGACATCAGGGCCATAGCCTCCACAGACACATCGTGGGTGGCTGGATTGGATACCGGAAATAATTGGTTCTAGCACACGGGCGCTATAGATGTCCCTGGGTGAAAATTCCTAAACCCGATGGTACCAGAGGATGACTCTAACGTCGAGACCGAGTGGATGTACGAGCGCATGAGGGCCGAATACCAGGAGGCCGCGTCTCCCACTATGTCGTGGTCGGTTGGAAAGGGGTGTGACCTTACCCGCCTGAGTGAGGGGGCAATTTCTAGGTTGAGTTTGACCAGCTTGAGGAATCGGTTCGCTATCAACGAGCCGGGCCCGATATTGGCAGGCGGATAGTGAGGTCTCTTCCACTCTCCCAGTTGTGCGTTCGGATAGGGGCGGCAAGCTGGCTTGAGTGTACTAGACCCCGGTGATTATCCAGACTGATAACTGTATTGACGTGAGGATTGGCATGCTTGAGCTGCATTATGCATCGCATGGCCTTGATATGGCCGATATCATTTATATTATGTACCGCATAGCCTTGGTATGGCTGACTGCATTCATGTATTCATTGGCACGATTCCGCATTACTTTGACCCTGCATTCTCAGCACGCTCATATTGTGCACACACTTACACCACCCTCTAAGCTTTCTATAAGCTTATGCATGATTGATGCGTGCAGGTGACGCCAGGACGCAGCTGTAGTCTTGTCGCAGTTGGAGCGTGCAGCCGAGCTTTGGAGTTTTTTGTCATTTTCAGTATCTTGTATTTCCTTTTATACACCTTGTACTCAAAGTTTTTTATCATAGTGGATTTTGTGATGGTGTTCTTGTGGTTATTGTTCGTAGGTTATGCTTATGGTTATGCTGATTACAAATTAAACTGATGTTAAAAATCCTCCTTGTAGCATCCCAGGATCGGAACCTGGCGTATGGGCGCTGAGAGCCGAGAATGGGGTTCTACGGAGGCTGTCGGCGCCGGATTCGGCGATCGGGAATTTTGTGAGCCCGGTCTCCGAGTTCGGGGCGTGACAGCATCCCCTGCATCTATGAGAGAGTCTGGTTGGTGTTTTAAAACATCGTCCCAGAGTGGGAATGAGTGATCAACTTAGTGTGAACTATTGGTCTCAAGTTTTAACAAGCATCAATTATAATATGAACTTAATGAAAAGCAGACAATCATCAACACCTAGCACTCTTATTTAAATGCATGTATGCGGGATGATACGATGCATGCCCTCACCACAATGCTCCCTCAAAAGACTCCATCTACTGATCGCATATGACAGCACTCCCTCAGAGCGACCTCGACTGCCGAGTCACCACCCTAACTAATGTGATGCAATGCGATCGTGTTAGCCTAGTTATTAGTTAACTCCATTCATTTAGCAGGTTGGGGATTCTGATTCACCCTACGTATCATTGTTCTAAGCTGGTTGTAAGGCCAAGACCCCCCAACGCGTGAGGCCGAGACCTCGTGGTCCGTGATCCCGTTGGATTCCTCATCCCCGACTCCAAGCACATGAGGAGTGCCGAAAGGAAGGGGATCGCTCACAATCACTACGGGAAGGCGCAGTACCCCAGCGTAGGCCGACAGCTGGGACACAGTGTCCCATTCCACCATGCCCGGCCCACGAGGCTGTGGACCAGTTTCAAGTGGATTATCGTTGGGCTACAATGGTTGCAGGGTGGTTCAGGTTCCATACATATGTGAGCACCTAGACTTAACAAAACAGGGTTGGTCAAGCCGTAGGCTAGACCGCACAAATCAGGCGAGCGTGAGACGAGTGACCTCGGGCACAAGAGACCCATATAATCGAACTACAGCCACCCGAACACACCCGCCCAAATTCACGGGTCTAGCCCTAGCATAGCCCTACGGATGGGACTACCGTCTCTTGTCATGTTCCAGACCAACCCAAAGGTGTGAGGGTGATCCTAACGAGTTATCAACTAGTATATCAACATCGTATCTCATGCATCTGAGTCAAATGAATCAAATATTCCTAACAAGCATTTATAATTAAAGTGCATGTGTATTGTGTGTGTGTGTGTGAGGAGGTTAAGCACTTTCTCTATCCTAACAGGCCATATGCACAAGAGAAATGAAATCATACACACCATGAATCAATAATATATGGAAGAAATGACGAGCCATAAGCATGTTATCATCCATGCACGAAATCATGTGAGCAACAAATAACATTATGAAGAACCATTATGCACATCCATACAATTTCAAGAACCTACAATTCCTAGGGGTTCTCTAGACTTTCAAATATACCAATCAAGCATTCAAAATCATTAAGCTAGTACTACAATTGGTGCTAGGCCACTTAAGAACAATGGTCCACACCTTCGGATTTGTTGAAGACTCAGGAATGACCTAAGAGATGTGAATCTTGGTGTAGAACGGTCGGAATCCTAGAAGCAACATCACATGTTAGATTCTCATGCAAATCCCCTTCATCACAAGGGTTTCAAGGAAACTTGGTGATGGATCTTACTTAGATGCTCAACGGGACGAAGGAGAGGCCGTGGATGAGGGATCCTTCTTGGAGAAGATGTAAGAGGTTGTGGGATTGATTTCCTTGGGCCCCACCTTGATTTAGGGTCCACCAACCTACCTTCACCCTCTCTTTACTCACCTTGGTCGTTAGAGATGGTGGGACTTATGAGGGAGAGAGATGGGTAATTGGAGATTGGAGGAAGTTATGAGGAAGAGAGATTTGGTTGTTGGAGGTTGGAGGAAGTTATGAGGGAGAGAGAGCTTGTTGTTGGAGAATGGAGAAGGGTTATGAGAAAGAGGGCCTTAAGGCTTTATTCTCTAGACTTGGCCCCTTTGGCCCCAAGCTTCCACAATTTTCAAAATAGACCTATGGGACTCCTATTGGTTTTGGGGTGGCCCGAACACCCCTTTGACCACCAAATTCGGCGTGTATGTGCCTTATGGCCCGACTAGGGTCCCTGCAAAAATTGAGGACAAACGGATGAACGGATATATGATCTGAGAAAGCGTTTCCGACCCTTAAATGACCCTGTGGGGGCCGATCTAGTGATTGGAGTAGTTCTGGTGGCCCTTTGGCCATGAAACTTGTAGGGTAGGTCCTCCATGGCCCGATGAAGGGCCACACAAAATTTGGGAACGATCTGATGTGGGGTTTGGTCGTACGGGTCCGATTTGCGATCAACGGTCACCGTTCCACGATCAGGTCCCAGATTTGGTGGACGGGTGTAGAAAAATATATTAAACCGTCACCGTAATTTTAGAAGAAATCCGACGGCTGAAATGCCTGGTATCCCGGTTTCATTTGTAAGTATCAGATTCCAACTCTGACATTGGTGGGGTGCATTCGACTAGTGCCAGATCCCAGTTCTGGGTGTCCACTGGGTCCGTAGTCCGCGATGGACTACAGGCCCAGTGAGATTTATGATTTCCTAGACTTTCAGATTTTTCTGACCCTCCTCGGTCGTTGGGCGGCCCACACGGGTTGTTGTTAAGTGCAAACAGGCCCTCTGACTTGGCGGGCCGCACTTGGTCCGATCATGACCTGACTGGTCTACATTAATGGCTAAATTTAAGTTAATTAACCCGTGGTACCCCACCATGAGTGGTTTAAACGAATGGTCCTGCGGCAAATCCTACGCAGACGCCCCAGAACACTGTGCTGGTTAGACGGGACGTTACACCATCAGATTGGTCATCTTATTTTCAAGGCATGGGCTGGAAAATAAAGCCGATGCAAAGCTAAGTGGGCCAAACGTAGCATTGGAAAATTCGTGGGGCCGGAGGATATTCATGATAAATCCATTCTGTCCATCTGTTTTCCATCTCATTTTAGAAAATGAGAGAAAAATGAGGCAGATTAAAAGCTTAAATGAGCTATGGGACAGGAAACGGTGGAATTGAAGGTCCATTGTTGAAACATACTGGGGTATCGTGGGGCCCACTTTGAACGCTGGATTTACTTCATTGTTATTCCTATGCAATAAAGTGATCTAAAAAAACAGATGGACGGTGTGGATTTCTGAAAAACATCAAAGTGACCCACGTACAGTCTGGTTTATGTTAGCATGTCAATCAACGCCTAACGTGCGAGTAGAAATTTGATGGACATTTAAGTCCAGACCGACGACGGTTGCCTGACCTAAGTGGGCCCATCATGATGTTTGTAATAAATCCACTCCGTCCATCTATTTTACCACCTCATTTTAGGCCATGAGATCAAAAATGAAAGCCATCAAAAACTCAAGTGGGCCAAATGAATATGAAACACTGGGGAATAAATGCTCGCTCTTGAAATATTTGTGGAGCTACAAGATATTTGTAATAAATCTAGGCCATCCATCAGTTTTTCCAGATCATTTTATGGCGGAAGTTGATATATACCAAGCTCAAATGAGCCAAACGACTGGAAATAGTGGGGATTAAACCTCCACCGTAGAAACATCTTGAGGCACCTTGGGCCTACATGCCATAAAAGGAGTGGGAAAAACATATGTATAAGATGAATTTCTCACTAACAACAAGGTGGGCCCCACGTACTCTCGAAGGTTGGGTGACATCAGACATGGGAAGCGGATTGGCTAGTGTACCTCCTCACACTAGCTATAGCTGCTGTATTTACGTCAGAACTCAGCAAGTTCTGTGGGTCTCATCAGGAGGTATGTGTTATATATAAGCCGTTCATCCATTTTTCGAGCTCGTCTTAAGGCTTGTGATGAAAAATAAGATATATCTAACTATCAAGTGGACCACACTGTAAAAACCAGTGGGGATTGAAAGTCTACCATTGAAACCCTTTTTGGGGTCACAGAAGCGTTGGATCAATATGAAATTTCTTTCCCTCTTCATTCATGTATTTTTTACCTTACGAACAGATTGGATGTAAAATAAACGTTATGGTGGGCCCTGGAGATTTTTTAACGGTGAAAATCATTATCTCCTCTACTAATTATAGTGTGATCCAGATGATCTTTCGATATGATTCATTTTTTTGGATAATGCTCTAAAATGATCTCTAAAAATAGATGAACGGTGTAGATATAATAAATACATCACCGTGGATCCCATGTAATTTTGATCTCCTTTGAACCGTTCGTACAACTCGGAGATCAAGAGCGTCATTGCTCGTCTTTGCACGACACGTAGCCGTAAAAATCGGGGGTAAGTTATAAGAAATAATTTAAAAGTGAGAGGTTTTTGATACATGGCTAAAAAGGCAGGCGGCCATAGGAAAAAAGACATAATTAAGAAAGGGAAATGCTATCACACAACTGATTAAGAAAGAGAAATGCTCTCACACAACTGATTGCAAGTGCAACTACCTAGTGTGGGGCCTACCATGTTGTTTGTACGACATCTAGCCAATTTAATAAAATTGTCCGATCATAAAAATGGGATGCCCCAAAAATCAGATTAACTCAACTAACAGGTGGACCACACCAAAGAACCATGAATAACTACATAAAGAACTCCATGTTTATGGGTGCATCTCATTTTCACGGTTGGATCAACCTGAATTTTGGAGCATTTCATTCTCATAGTAGGAAAACTTTGTTGGACGGACCAGATTTCACACAAACACCATATAAGCCCCACATGCCAACTAATTAGACATACAACTAGTCGTGCAGCTTGGGCTAATATCTAGAAGAGTCCATGGTCTTACCCATTTAATAATAGGGTCAGAACTTTGCTTCTAATCCAAACCTAATGAAATTTGGATTTGAATTGACTTTGAATAATAAATAAAGAAATAATAGAAGAAAAAGAAAGTTTATCCTTTAAGATAGTGTAGTCTCCGTGGTAGGTAGATGTGGGACCCATGTGATATATTCATGACATCTGACCTGTCCAGAAGATCCTTCCCCTCATGTTTCCTTCTGGGTTTTAGAAATAATCCTAAACGGAAGCTCAGGTGGGCCACAACACATACGACAAATTTAGAGGAGATTCCACTAATGATTTGTGGTGTACAGCTAATTCAGGCTGGCAATACCCTTAATTTATGTTGGATTAAGAGCCACGACCAAACTTAAAGCTGTTATGCAGCTTGGATGGGCCCTAGTGAAAATCAAGGGTGGGAGTCCACTCTGATCTTGTTCCCTATGAGAGTTTTGTTTCCAATGGATAGGTTGGATGTGATAAATGGATTAAGTGGGCCCCACCATCTAGTACCACTTAAGCACATATTTATTTAGAATTTACATTATCTGCTTGCTACAAACAAGAAATTCATATTTGTTGTAATTTGATTGGGCCACATCATCACATACTTTATTCAATGCAGCATTGTTGTTAACATCATTCCAATCACGAATGTAGTAAAATTAAAATTTTTTATTTATGGCAAGCAGAGGATCCAAATTCCTTTATTTAATGGATTGCCCAAATCATTTATCTCATGGGTTTGATTAGTGTCGGATACATAGATCCGACTTAGGTTGGATATAAAAATTATAAATGGGTTTTTATACAAATGATGTTTCAAATATGTTAGTTGTATCAAGGTTTAAATCAAATGAAACTTAAGAGCATATGGCTGCATGTTATCTTACAACACATGGTTTTATGGACGACAGATCTCATCTAAGGGTTCTTATTCTTCCACTTGCATTGGATGGTATTAATCAATTAATCAAATGCTTGAATTTTCATATATTGACTAGCTACCTTTCCCGTGTCTAGGTTGGATCTAGGCTTATGTTTGGGTCTAGGTCTAGTCTGTTTTAGAAAGACTTAAGTTACACCCATTTAAAACTCGAGTTCTAAACAAGTTAGATCATGTTGATTTTAAGATCGCTGACCAATTTCATAATTCAGGTTGGACTTTTGGACCTAGGCCTGATCTATGGTATAAGATAGACCTGATTGACTTATTCTTCAGTCAGATCTAGAGTTGGGAACGGAATGACTCGACTCATCCAACTCGTTCAAATCCCACTTGATCCAAATTGAGCTGACTTCATCCATTCCGAACTCAAACTGAGTCGAGTTCGAGTCACTTAGTAACTTGACTCGACTTGACCCGAAATCCAACTCGATACTAACTCAACTTGATCTAAAACTCGACTCGTGTATATATATATATATATATATATATATATATATATATATATATATATATATATATATATATATATATATATATTAAGTTGCAGCAGCGTTGAGCATGGAGCGTGCAACCACCTTCTGAAGCTTTGATTTTCGATACATGTATTTCTCTTTCAGCATTGTATTCAAATAATTATATTAGTGGATATATGGTAATGATGTTGTTCTTGTGATTTGGGTATACTTGTGGTTATGCTTCTTATGAGACAACTTCATGTTGAAAATCCTCCTTGTAGGATCCCAGGATTGGAGTCTGGCGTATGAATGCTGGGAGCCGAGAATGGAGTACTACGGAGGCTGTCAGCACCAGATTCAGTGATCGAGAATTTTGTGAGCCCAGTTTCCGAGTTTGGAGCGTGACAGAAGATGGATATATATATATATATAGTCATGCTCCCCTGCGCACCTACGCACGTGCGCACCTTTGCACACGTGCCATGGGTGTCTAATCTGAACGGTCCATGTGATGCGGAATCTAATGAAACCCCATGTGACAAATTTTTACCATGATCTAAAATTCTGGTGGGCCATAGCAAAGAGAATGCAAATCAAGGGAGAAAACTGTTTTCATTTTTCATGGCTCATCGAAGTTTTAGATCAAAGTAAAACTTGCTCCTGGGAGGTTTCACGAGGTGTTGCTTCACATGAACAGTTCAGATTTTGGATCCCCCATCACGTATGATGGGTTCTCAAAAAAAGTTACGAACTGGTATATATATATATATATATATATATATATATAATATATATATATATATAGAGAGAGAGAGAGAGAGAGAGAGAGAGAGAGAGAGAGAGAGAGGAGAGGGAGAGAGAGGAGAGAGAGAGAGAGAGAGAGAGTCATGCTCCCTTGCGCACCTACGCACGTGCGCACCTTTGCACACGTGCCATGGGTGTCTAATCTGAACAGTCCATGTGATGCGGAATCCCATGAAACCCCATGTGACAAATTTTCACCCCGATCTAAAATTCTGGTGGGCCATAGAAAAGAGAAATGCAAATCAAGGGAGGAAATTATTTTCATTTTTCATGGCCCATCAAAGTTTTAGATCAAACTAAAACTTGGGCCTGGGGGGTTTCTCGAGGTGCTGCTTCACATGAACGGTTCAGATTTTGGATCCACATCACGTATGATGGGTTCTTAAAAAAGTTCGTACGTAGTATGTACGAACTGGTTCGCAGGTGAGCGTTTCCCGCGCGCGCGCGCGCGCGCGCGCGTGTGTGTGTGTGTATATATAACTCAGATATTACATTTAAGATCTAAAATGTAGTGTAGCTTATGGAGAGGCTGCAATTTCTAGCAAGTGAATCTAGGTTTTGAGTTGTGATTTTAGCTCGTGGATACCCGCTGCACCTGACCTGACTCGGTACTTTGACCAAGTCGAACTCGGTCCGGATTAGTCCTGGCCAGACCCCGGACTTAGATCAGGTCAAGCATGCTAGATTTGGTACCAAGTCGGGTCGAGTTCGGGTCAAGCCTATTTCAAAACCGGATCGAGTCGGGTCAGCCCTAACTTGGTCCAACTCGACACAATGCCTAGCTCTAGTCGGGTCCAATGGCCCATCAGGTCAAGCAGCCCATTTGCAACCCAAACCACAAGCATGTACACACGCCATCCGAGCAACAACTGAGGCTAACTATACAGATGACCGAGCCCATCTCAGGCCGGTCACTTCTCAGGTGGGTCACATGTGCAAATTTGAGTGTGGACCATTTTCTTCGTCGCCGTTCATTTTTTTCCAATCAGGCCCACTTACGGTGGACCAAATCCATACAAGAGTAGACAGGCTGAAGGTGGTCCCATATCATTCTGATCAGATGATCACTGCCATCCAATTAAGAGCCTGGAAAATGGACAGCCCAAATGAGATGATTGTGATCATCCTATCAGAGTTATTTTGGAGGCATGTGCAGTCTACGGTGGACCCTTCCTATTCGTTTTCCCTTATGATCGTTGATAGGCCCATCTAAGCCTATGAAAAAACTCGTACAATCTATGTGTGGGCTGGGCCGGGCCAGGTTAATCAACCCAAGCCGACATAGCTATTAATCGTAAAAAATTAAGCCAAGATCCGGCCCATTTAGTAATCTAGCCTTTTATTTCCATGGATAGAATTGTTGGACGAGTCAAATGAGTCGGATGTAGAGCTGTACACCAGCCAAACCGAATCGAGCACCAGTCAAACCGAATCGAGCTTGGCAAAGCTCGGCTCAAGCCAGTGGCTAACCCTAGCTCGAACTCAGCTTGCCTCAGTCCTCGAGCCTGTATGCTCAGCTCAACTCAATTCGTTCACCAGCTCAGGCTAGCTCGAGCTGAGTTTAAGCACGTACGATACTTTCTCAATCACATAAAATGCATCTTTAATTTCTCATAGAATGTAATAGTGATAACACTTTACAAGTATTTTATCAAACAACGGGTGAGCAACATCAAAATCATATTAATGTAAAGTGTTTTTTTTTTTTTTGGTAGTGATTTGTTTCGTATCTATACCTTCTTCACCACTAGCTGATCTTGCAGAGAATATACGCAATCGAAACAACACTTCATTGAGTAATTTCATCAAAAATTCCGTGAGCAACATCAATATCAAAACAACTGAGTCACCTACCTTATTCGATCTGAGTTTATTCGAGTTGAAGTTCGATTTGAGTCGAGTTGAGCTCGCAAACTTGGCTCAAAATTTTTTTAAAGCTCCAAATACCAGCTCGACTCGGTCTGAATTCAATTTCGAGCCGAGCTTTTTCAAGTTGAGCCCAGCGAGCTGATTGAGCTAACTCGACTTGTGTACAGCTCTAGTCGGATGTGAGACATCTGAGGCCAATCGAAGTCGGTCACACCGTTCTGGTTTCATACAGTGAGTCACCCATGACTCGACCGAGTCAGCCCAATTCAACCCCGACTCATGCGATTTGACTTAAAACCGGACGAGTTGGAGTGAGTCGGACTGAGTCGCAAGGTCTCAAATCCATGTTTATTTCAGGGCCCTGCCCGCCTATTAACATGATAAGCGGCTCTGATCTGGCCCTGAGAGAATTTTGCAATAGTTATACAAAGGCCCAGCTCATTTACTAATCGGGTTTCAAAACCACGCTGCGGCCAAACACAAGACCTCTATTACAGGCGTGATCCAGACCCTTAATTGACATGGGCCCAAAACCTGATGGGCCAGTCCACAATCTGGCCCATTCGTTCCATAGGACATGGTTAGATGAATTCATGTTGTAGAAGGTCAAAACTCCAACTGGTTGGACCATAAGTTATGGTCCATCTAGTAGATAATTTCCAACCACTCATGGTGCGTGGGACATACAATCCGTCCAATAGGTAGGTCCCACAATGGGAATTTCAAAATCAGACACGTCTACTCATTGAGTAGGTTAAACCCATATTTTGCTATTAATCAATGGCTAGACATTTTTTTCTATGGAGTGGCCCACTTGATGAGTAGACGGGGCTTATGTTTACAATAGGTAATCCTCTCGATGGGTCCACCATATTGGAAGGGTTGGATTTCGCATTCCTTAATAGGTTAGATGTTATCCGATGGATGGACCATAACGTTCGGTCCAACCGGTTGGACTTGAGACCTTAGGACGCTAATCTCCTTTAACCCCCCACCTAAAGGGATCCCCTGCAGTGGAATCTCTGTAGGGCCCACCATGATTTCCTTGTGACATCTGCTCCGTCCATCAGTTTCACCAACTCATATTAACACATGAGCCGAAAATTGAGGTAGATCCAAACTAAAGTGGGCCATGCCACAGGGGACAGTGAGGATTGAATGCCTACCATTGAAACCTTCACGGGGGACAAAAAGTCTTGGATAAGCTGAATTTTTTTTTTTTTTTCTTTTTTATTAGTCATCCCAGTGAGAATAACCTTATGAATGGCTCGGATGGTACCCTAGGAAGGTTTCAATGGTGGACCTTTTCATCCCCACTATTTCATGTGGTGTGGCACACTTGATTTTAGGTCTGCCTAATTTTGGGCTCATGCCCTAATCTGAGCTGGAGAAACTGATGAACGGAGTGGATGTCTCACGAACATGGCAGTGGGCCCCATGGAAAGTCAATCCAAGACTCGGCGACTCAGCTGAGTCACTCGTCTAAAACACCCAACGGTCCAAATCATGGGGCCTACCTTGAAGATCACCTGGCACAATAGTAGACTGATTATAAATGAACTGAGCCACACATCAGTGGCCCACTCCAAAAATCTTATATCAGGGAGGATTTCCAACAAGTAATTTTCACAGATCAAATGTGATTTAAATCACCTAAAACAAGTGGTCCAGATCACCTGTAGAAACATGACCGACACCCAATAGATCATGACATTTATTGAAGTGGGCCTGATCATTGTAATAAGTACTGGCGCTCTCAATGACAGTAGGTTCCAGGGGATTTGAGAGGATTTGTCTGTTTGGCATATAAAGTAGGATTTAAAATCCCTCAAAGAGGGGGAAACGGATTGGCTACTTCCCCTGCCATGGTCGGTGCTCTGTGGGCTCCACCATGATGTATACCATGATGTATGTTTTCATTCATTTTTACGGATCATTTTAGGGATTGATCCCAAAAATCAGAGGGATATAAATCTCAGGTTGACCACACCACAGGAAAACAATATTGAATGGATATCCACCATTAAAATCCTCCTAAGGCCCATTGTACTGTTTATTTGACATCTAATCTGTTGATTAGGTCATATAGGCCTAGATGATGGGGAAAAACAAAAATCATCTTGATCCAAAAATTTTATGGCCCCCAAGAGGTTTTTAATGGTCGATGCTCATTCAACACTTTTTCCTGTAATGTGGTCCACTTGAGATTGGGATATACCTCATTTTTGGCCTTATACCATAAAATGATCAGAAAAAATAGATGAACGGCATGGATGAAATACATACATCATGGTGGGGCCCACAGATTACCGACCACCAGCCATTGGCAGGGGGAGTAGCCAATCCGTTTCCCGAAGAGGGAGTTTGAAATCCAAAGTCGAAGGTTGGATTGTATCCTAAAATCCCCTCAACGGTTGGAAATCCGACCGTTGTGATGTTTGCTTTTAAACAAACATATTCGCATTTACCACCCACTGGTATGCAGTTCCCTCCTCTACCTCTCATCTTCTCGAAAAACCTTCATTGTTTTACCTCTTATTGTAGATGAAGATTTCTCATGCGACCCTCTCCAAAGTGCAGAGAAAGGTTTTCTGTGCTGACCTCTTCCAAGTTCTCTGAGAAGGAGGTTGTCATTGAAGTTTAAAAAAGCTTTGAAAAGGTGATGTACCAAAACTAACATTTTAAATGTATTTAAAAAATAAAAAAAAAAAAAAAAAAAAACTCGGTTGGCTCTCTATAATGTTTATGTAAAATCTGTTCCAACCATGCGATGATTCATCAAAAGTTAAGTGTGTGAAAAAAATATTAAGTTGATTTAAGATTCATGTGGGCCACACCGAATAAAATAATGATTGGAAAGACGGAAATCCTTTATATATGTCCGACCATGATGGTGATATGAAATCTAATTCAACCATTATATAACTCATTAAAATTTAATCCATGAGAAAATAATTTAAGCCCAACTATAAATCAGGTGAGTCATATGAATGAAAACAGTTTCAACGATTATAGTTGCTTGTGTACACTGTTTTCAATAGTGTGATTGACTTGAGTAACCAATGGTCATGAAATTTAGGCCCTTGCCCTAAAATAATATGACTCACATTGTGGTCGGAGTAGATTTCAAACTACAATTCAGGTAGGCGACGTTAAAGTTTTTTTTTTATAAGAATGAATAAAGCCGTGAAGTGGCTGTGAACTGTATGGTAAATTCAGTACTTACCTGCATCGAATTGAAATGAGTATTTTCCTAACTGTGGGGCCCACCTTGTTATATGTATATTATATCCATACCATCCAATGATATATACAGTTTATTGTATGGTACATTTTAAAAATAAAACAGATTCAAATCTCAAGTGAACCACAAATTTGAAATTAAATATCCACCATTAAAAATAATGTGTGGGACTTTAAGATTTTTTATCATGATAATATTTGTTTTTTTAAAATCTTTTTCTTCATCCAGGTTCTTGTAGCCTAAGAGATGAGTTGGGCATAACACACATGCATTAAGGTAAGCCCCATAGTCAGGGATGCACCTACTAAGGTACATCACGGTTATACCAGTGGTTTGGCCAGTGACGCTGGAAGCCGACGGAAACGGATTGGCTACTCCCCCTGCCACCAGCCCCGTGGCTGATGGTCCGTGCTCTGTGGGCCCTACCATGATGTATGTGTTTCATCCATTCCGTTCATCCACATTAAAGATAATTTTAGTTCTATATCCCTAAACTTAGAGGTAAATTTTAGTTCTATATCCCTAAACTTAGAGGTATATAAATCTCAAGTGGTCCACACCACATGAAAACAATAGTGATTGGATATCCACCATTAAAATCCTCCTAAGGCCCACTGTACTGTTTATTTGATATCCAATCGGTTGATCAGGTCATACAAGCCCAGATGAAAGGAAAAAACAAAAATCAGCTTGATCCAAAGCTTTAATGGCCACCAAATATTTTTAATGGTTAACGCTCATTCAACACTGTTTCCTGTAATGTGGTCCACTTGAGATTGAGATATACCTCATTTTTGGTCTGGTTTTGTAAAATGATCTCTAAAAATAGATGGACAGCATGGATGAAATGTATACATCATGGTGGGGCCCACAAAGCACCGACCATCAGCCATTGGCCGGTGTCAGGGAGTAGCCAATCCTTTCCCGAAGCGGACTAGGTACCGAGTACTTCCCCTGCGACCAGCCAATGGCTGATGGACGGTGCTCTGTGGCCCCAAAATAATGTATGTGTTTCATCCATGCCGTCCATTTATTTTTCTAGATTATTTTATGATGTGAGAGAAAAAATGAGATATATCCCAACCTCAAGTGGACCACATTACAGGAAACAGTTTTGAATGAACGTCGACCATTAAAACTTTTTGGGGGCCATAAAAGTTTTGGATCAAGCTAATCTTTGTCTTTTCCCTTCATCTGAGTCTGTATGACCCAATCAACATATTAGATGTCAAATAAACAGTACAGTGGGGCTTAGGATGATTTTAATGGTGGATATCGAATCACTATTGTTTTCTTGTGGTGTGGTCCATCTGAGATTTATATCCCTTTATTTTTTGGGATAAAACCCTAAAATGATCTTTAAAAATAGATGAACGGAATGGATGAAACAAATACATCATGGTGGTACCACATAGCACCGACTACCAGCCACGGGTCGGTGGCAGGCAGAGTAGCCAATCCGTTTCCCTGAGTAGGAGGCGGATTGCGTTGGGAACGGATTGGCTACTCCCCTGACACCAGCCAATGGCTGGTGGTCGGTGCTATATGGGCCACATCATGATGTATGTGTTTCATCCATGCCATCCATCTTTTTTTACAGATCATTTTACGGCATAAGTATAAAAATGAGATATATCCAAATTCAAGTGGACCACATTACAGGAAACAGTGTTGAATGAGGGTCGACCATTAAAAACATTTTGGGGCCATAAAAGTTTTGGATCAAGCTGATATTTGTTTTTTGTCTTCATCTGGGCCTATATGACCTAATCAACCGATTGGATGTCAAATAAACAGTACAGTGGGCCATAGGAGGATTTTAATGGTTGATATCCCATCGCTATTGTTTTCATGTAGTGTGGTCCACGTGAGATTTATATCCCTCTCATTTTTGGTATCAAGCAATAAAATGATCTTTAAAAATGGATGAACAGAATGGATGAAACACATACATCATGGTGGGGCCCATAGAGCATCGAACACCAGCCACGGAGCTGCTGTCAGGGGGAGTAGGCAATCCGTTTCCGATTGCGTTGCGTCGTACACCCTCACGTCTCTAGCCCCGAACGGGCAGTTCTGTGGGTGGGCCCGCCTTGATGTATCTGTTTATCCAAGCCGTCCATTGCTTTTATCAGATCATTTTAAGGTATGAACAAAAAAATGAGGAAGATCTAACACTCAAGTGGATCACACCAAATAATAACTTTGATTTCATTTTAAGGTATGAACAAAAAAATTGAGGAAGATCTAACACTCAAGTGGATCACACCAAATAATAACTTTGATTTTATTAAATGCACAAAGCATGAAATGTCAGTTGCATTAAATGCAAGAGTCATCTGTTGTGTCCCATTTGAGCCTCGTTGTTATTATTATTATTATTATTTTTTATCATGCCTTGAAATGATCCGAGAAGACGGATGGACGGCATAGATAAACAGATGCATCACGGTGGCCCGCCCACAGAACTGCCCGTTCGAGGCTAGAGACCAGGTAGGACGCAATCTGTGTCCGTACCGAGTAAACTTTATGGTACCACCGTGTTTATGTATTTTATCCACTCCATTCATCCATGTAGATAGTTTTAGAACTCAAGCAAAAATATAAAGGGTAGGACGCAATCTGTGTCCGTATCGAGTAAACTTTATGGTACCACCGTGTTTATGTATTTTATCCACTCCATTCATCCATGTAGATAGTTTTAGAACTCAAGCAAAAATATAAAGTATATACAAAATTCAAGTGGACTGAAACTGTGTAAATTCAACATCTACTGTTGAAAAATTATTGAGGGCCACAGAAGTTTTGGATGAAGTTAATATTGTGCTTTCCCATCATCCATGTCTATGTGATCTTATGAACAATTTGGACGGCAGGTAAACATCACCGTGGGCCCTAAGAAGATTTCAACTGTGAAAATCATTATTCCCACTATTTCCTTTGGTAGGGTCCACTTGAGCTTTGGATATGCTTCAATTTTGGGTTCAACCCCTAAAATGATCTTGGAAAATGATGGCTTATATAAACTATATATACTCACGATGGGCCCATTAGAGTTTACTC
The DNA here is from genome assembly GCA_021015155.1 of Magnolia officinalis. NCBI lineage: Eukaryota > Viridiplantae > Streptophyta > Magnoliopsida > Magnoliales > Magnoliaceae > Magnolia > Magnolia officinalis. The sequence goes on from JAJHSJ010001985.1 coordinate 29,747, forward strand.
GATGTAATAAAAGTGTATAACTCGGTACACATTCCCATTTCCGTGACAGTGCAAGTAGCCACATCGTTGCTGGTCGGTGATCTATGGGCCCCACCATGATGTAACGCCCTGAAAATCGGGGGTTGGAGAGTTTGGGCGTGGTCTTTTCCCGGCAAAGGAAGAGGATGGTCCCTCCATCCTGTTTCGTGGCCCCAGTTGTGAACGGGTCCATGAGACTTGTTCCTCGTTCTGTTCCGCCCGTATCGACATCTAAACGAGCTCAGCATAGGTCCGGATGCTCGCACAACACACTTTGAGCGGATGTCGCTCCTTAACCCGCAGTGAATCGCCTCATCTTAATCGCCTCGTTGGCGATCATTTTAGAAGCGTAGCGCGACAATTCTGTAAAACGGTTCTCGTATTGCGCTACGGTCATCCCCCCTTGTTGGAGGCGGAGGAATTCATTTTTCCCCTTACGCTCGTACATCTGAGGGAAGTACTTCTCATTGAAGCGGCTTTCAAACACCTCCTACATCTACATGTGGTTCTTGGGAACGGACCGGAGAACACTCTCCCACCATAGGTTCGCCTCTTTCTCAAAGAGGAGGTGTGAGAGGAGCTCGACATTCTCCGCTTCAGAACAATGGAGAGGCCGAAGTAGTTTGGTGACTCTGTTGAGCCAATATTCCGCTTCCTCGGGGCGGTGGGTGCCGGCAAAAGTAGGCAGGCTATACCGTTGGAACCGCTTGAATAGATTGATTATGTTGTTTGCGGGCGCGGCTAAGCCGGGTTGCACTGGTTGCGGCATACCCATGTTATGGGCCATGGCTCCCATCATAGTAGCCATCATTTGTTGTTGTTGTTGCATGAGATGCAACATCTAGCCCATTTGATCCATGGCCTGTGGCGGAGGAAGTACAGGTGTCGCGGCTTACGGTGGCAGTGCATTTGGGACCACCTCTTGGGTAGTACTACCCGTGTTCTGGGAGCCGGTCACCCCTTGGGGGCCCTGTTGATCGTCGGGATTTGGTCCCTCTCGACTAAGCCGCCATGAGGGAGGCGGACATAACGAGCCTCACTCCTAGGGGGCATCGTTCCTGGAAAGAAATTCCTTAGAGTGTTAGCCACTAGAGCATCGCGTACACCAGGCATACGAGACCTATAGCTTTCAATTCATGACTATAACCACCACACAGGCAAGGCACACCCAAGCAAAAAGAACTTCAAGTCAATCCATATATTCATATTGATTCCAAAATGCCATTAACATGGCTAGTTACATGTCACAGCATGGATTACAAGCATTACTAAAACATATTAGACGAAAAGAAAGTACAATCTAATTAAGCAAAAGTCCTAACTATCTTCAATATATGGGATTAGACCTAACCGATTTAAAGCAAACTGCTAGTCATCAATAAGGTTGTGCTGCTACTCATCTGAGTCAGGAGAAAGTGGGGGGGTGTTCTTCCCCCTTGCTGCAGTAGATCAGGGTCTTTATGGCCCGATACATTTTCTTATTTCATTTTTCCTGCTTCGCTTGGTGCCTGGCTTGGTTCTCCTTAATCTCTGCTACCTCGGCCTTGAGCACATCCAAGCGCTCACGTATATCTGGGATGGTAAGTGACTCCCTGCCAACTTCTTCGATCTCGTTAGCTCTTTCCGCCTCTTCAGCTTCATCCTCATTCTCATCCTCATCGCTTCCGTCGTTATCCTCTTCTTTTTAGACAGGATCCCCGTATTGATCGATGTGGGTCTGTCGCTGCTTGGGGCCTATCTTCATCTTGTTTAACACATCATCACCCAATAGATGTGTCGGCACAGGATTCCTGTCTGATCCGCCTACACCGTACTGTTGGGCCAACTGACAGACCAGGCGACTAAACAGAAGGCATGCACTCTTCCTCGTGTTCCTTGCGGCCCGCATAATCTGGTGAAGTACTACGCTGAGAAGACACACATCTGCTCCCTGACCCACTTGATATAAAAACTCTACCATATAGCGGGAGCACTCGGAGCGGTTCCCCAGCCTCGGGTACACATTATGGGTACAAATGCGGTGAAGCACCCGGTACTTTGGGATGAGGTTAGTCGAGCTCAGACCCTGCCCTTGCTCCCCTCGCTTCCACTGGGCGACCCGACCACACAAGAAGCGAGTCCGCTCATCGCACGCCGACTCATTTCCAAGTTTCCCTTATTGATCTATACATCGTCCTAAGGCAGTCTGAGTACGTCGGTAATATCCTCCACCCCGAAGTGGGACTCTTCGCCATCCACTATAAGATCAAAGCCCAGGGGCTTGAATTGAGGGTTTCTGATCCGCATATAGAAAGCCCTAGCTTGTCCTGCATCCGCCTGGTAATTTCCATAAAACATTGGACCCCATTCCTTATCCATGAGTCGGTCGAGTATGGCGTACTCATCCAACAGATGCTCCTCCACGGAGGCCTCGAAGGCTACGCAGCGCACTAGAAAATTTCTCATATCTTCAACGGGCGGTTGAAAGGCTTGAATCGCGGAAGCCCTTTGAGAGTTGTTCTTGCACTTGGATCGGACTACAGAGACCGCCCTCCCCTTTAGATCCGCCTTTTGCTTGCTTCGCCTTTCTCGGCCAACTTATGGATAAGGAATGGGGTCCAATGTTCTATGGAAATTACCAGGCAGATGCAGGACAAGCTATGACTTTCTATGTGCGGATCAAAAACTCTCGATTCAAGCCTCCGGGCTTTGATCTTATAGTGGGTGACGAGGAGTCCCACTTCGGGGTGGAGGATATTGCCGACGTACTCGGAGTGCCTCAGGGCGAGGTAAAGATTAATGAGGAAAATTGGATACGAGTTAGGTGCACGATGTAACGCCGCGAAAAATTGGGGGTCGTGCATACGCTCGACTCCCGAGTCCCCGAGTGTCACTTATCCTCAATTTTATGGTTTTATGATTTATCAAGTTTAAATGTGCAGCATGGAATTAATTGAAACATGAGGCACATCCACATCTAGTCTACTGAACCGAAAGAAATCAATATATACAGGTTCAAAAGAATATAAAAGGGTCGCACAAGGCAAAGCCCAACAAAATCGCAAAGAAAATCATATGCCCATAAGAATGGTGCGCTGAGCCCACGACTCAACGCTCTAGAATCTAGTCTCCTAAGCCGATGGAGAACCGCCCATCAACTGAAAGTAGGACAGCTCGTCGTCCCCCTCGGGAGTAGCATCGCCATGCTCCACCTGCTCTGCATCCCCTGCATCTATGAGAGAGTCTGGTTGGTATTTTAAAACACCGTCCCAGAGTGGGAGTGAGTGATCAACTCAATGGGAACTATTAGTCTCAAGTTATCACAAACATCAGTTATATTGCGGATTTAATGAAAAGCAATCATTCACAGTCACTAAACTAATCTTATTAATTTGCATGCATGATGGATGAAATGATGCATGCCCTCGTCACAACTCTCCCTCAAGCGACTCCATCTTACGATGGCATATGACAACACTCCCTCAGAGCGACCTCGACTGCCGAGTCGCCAACCTAGCTAATGCGATGAAATGATATGTTAGCCAAGTTCTTAGTTAATTCCGTTCATCCAGCAGGTTTGGGAAACTGATTCACCCCACGTATCAATGCCCTCAACTAGTTGCGGTGCCGAGACCCCTCAATGCGCGAGGCCAGGGCACCGCGATCCGTGATCCCGTCGGGTTCTCCATCCCCGACTCCAAGCACATGGGGAGTGCTGAGAGGAAGGGATCGCTCGCAGTCACTACGGGGAGGCACGTCACCCCAGCATAGGCCAACAGCTCGAACACAGTGTCCCATTCCACCATGCCCGGCTCACTAGACGGTGGATCAATGCTGAGTTCGCTATCAGTGGGCTAACAACGGTGGTAGGGTGTGCCAGGTACCATACATGTGTGAGCAATCATGGTTAACAGACAAGATTGGTCAGTATTAGGCCATACCGCACAAGTTCAGGCAAACACGCAACAGACAACATTGGGTACGGGCGACCCATGTAGTCTAATTATGGCCGCCCATCCGCACTCACCCAAACCCACGGCCTAGCCCCAGGATAGTCCTACCAACGGGACCATCCTCACTCTCCTCATTTCCTGACCAACCCAAGGGTCGACAAACAGTCATGACATGTTATTCATCATTGTTATCTACTAGCATAGCCGATATAATGTATACACATTCATCACACCCATCTGGAATTCTTCTACAAGCAAGCTAACAACGCATTTGAATAAGGTGCTTGTATGTAGTGTGTGTTTGTGTGGAAGTGAAGCGCTTCCCGCATCTCATAGGACCAAAATGCGCAAACGTGAACGAGTCATACATGTTATGAGGAACAACATACATGGATCACTAAAACATGAGCATGTAAGCATTTGATTTTCTACCTAACCATGTGAGAGGCAAACAACATGTTATAAAACATTACACACAACTCCATCAAGACATGAACATACAACATTCATTGTAACTAAGCATATGAGAGGCAAGATTAACATCAAAAGGGAACTAAACATGCAAATCCATACGATTCCAACGAACATGAAATTCTTAGGTTTCCCCTAGATCCTCCAAACAACATCCCATACACACAAAATCGTTAAACTCAAATTATAATTGATGCTAGACCACCTAAGGATAATAGTCCGCACCTTCGGATTCGTTGAAGGCTTGAGAACGTCCAGAACATTACACACAACTCCATCAAGACATGAACATACAACATTCATTGTAACTAAGCATATGAGAGGCAAGATCAACATCAAAAGGGAACTAAACATGCAAATCCATACGATTCCAATGAACATGAAATTCTTAGGTTTCCCCTAGATCCTCCAAACAACATTCCATACACACAAAATCATTAAACTCAAATTATAATTGATGCTAGACTACCTAAGGATAATAGTCCGCACCTTCGGATTCGTTAAAGGCTTGGAAACGTCCTAAGAGAGTGGATTTTATGGGTGGTTTGGCCGGGATCCCTAGAACAACATTTACATGTTAGAATCCGAAACAAATCCCTTCTCATCACAAGGGTTTCAAGGGAAAGGTGGGTTAGAATCTTACCTAAACGATCAACGGAGAGAAGAGGGGCGATTTCGGATGGGGTTTCTTCTTGGAGGAGATGTAGAGAGTTGTGGGGTTTGCTTCCTTAGGCCCCGCCTTGATTTAAGGTCCACCTTACTCACCTTCACCGCCTATTTACTCTCATTGATCGTTGGATAATGTGGTGGCTATGAGGGAGAGATTTGTTGTTGGGAGATGGAGAAGTTATGAAGAAGAGAGATGGGTTGTAGGGGAATTGAGGATTTATGAGGGAGAGGTTTGGTGGTGAGAGATTTGGAGAAGTTATGAGGGAGAGGAGGAAGGGGTTGTTGTTGGAGAATGGAGTTATGAAAGAGAGCTAGGGTTTATTCCCTAGAGTTGGCTCCATTGGCCTTATGTTTCCAAGTTTTCCCAAAATAGCCCTATAGGATTCTATTTGATGTTGAGGCGGCCCTATCACCCTCCGGCCACCAAATTTGGTGTGTAGATGCCTCATGGCCCGATGAGGGGCCATATAAAGTTTGAGATCAAACGGATTAACGGAGATGGGGTTTTGAGCATAGGGTTTCTTTCTTTAAATGGCCCGACGAGACCATTTCTGATTGATGGGGCATTTTTGGTGGCCCTCTGGCCATGAAACTTATAGGACGGATGTTCCACGGCCCGATGAAGGGCTATGCAAAAATTGGAGGTGATCGGATATGGGGTTGGCCGTACAGGCCCGATTTGCGATCAACGGTCACCGTGCCACGATCGGGCCCCAGATTTGGTGGACAGGTGTAGAAAAATATATTAAACCGTCACAGCAAATTTGGAAGAAATCCGACGGCTGGAACGCCTGGTATCCCGGTTTCATTTGTAAGTATCAGATTCCAATCTGGCATTAGTGGGGCACATTGGGCAAGCGCCAGATGGTACTTTTGGATGTCCACTGGGTCCGTAGTCCGCGATGGACCACAAGCCCAGTGAGATCTATGATTTCCTAAATTTTTAGATTTTTCTGACCTTCCTCGGTCGTCGGCGGCCCACACGGGCTGTTGTAAAATGTAAACAGCCATCGGCTTGGCGGGCCACACCAGGTCCTATCATGACTAGACTGGTCCACCCCAGTATACACTAACATTGAGTGCTAATGGTCATTAAGTGATTTTATAAGTTAATTAAAAGAAATTTTTAAGGATTTTTGGAAATCCAAAACAGTGAAAATCCAGGATGTTACACACGATGAGCGGACTCGCTTCTTGTGTGGTCGAGTCGCCCAGTGGAAGCGAGGGGAGTAAGGGAGCAGGGTCTGAGCTCGACCAACCTCATCCCAGAGTACCGGGTGCTTCACCGCATTTGTACCCATAATGTGTACCCGAGGCTGGGGAACCACTCCGAGTGCTCCCGCTATATGGTAGAGTTTTTATATCAGGTGGGTCAGGGAGCAGATGTGTGCCTTCCCAGCGTAGTACTTCACTAGATTATGCGGGCCGCAAGGAACACGAGGAAGAGTGCGTGCCTTCCGTTTGGTCGCCTGGTCTGTCAGTTGGCCCAGCAGTACAGTGTGGTCGGATCGGACAGGAATCCTGTGCCGACATAGCTGCTGGGTGATGATGTGTTAAACAAGATGAAGATAGGCCCTAAGCAGCGACAGACCCACATCGATCAATACGGGAATCCTGTCGAAAAAGAAGAGGATAACGATGGAAGCGATGAGGATGAGAATGAGGATGAAGCTGAAGAGGCAGAAAGAGCTGACGAGATCAAAGAAGTTAGCAGGGAGCCACTTACCATCCCAGATATACGTGAGTGTTTGGATGTGCTCAAGGCCGAGGTAGCAGAGATCAAGGAAAACCAAGCCAAGCACCAAGCGAAGCAGGAAAAATAGAATAAAAAAAATGTATCAGGCCATAAAGACCCTGATCTGCTGCAGCAAGGGGGAAGAAGCACCCTCACTTTCGCCCAACTCAGACGAGTAGCAGCACAACCTTACTGATGACTAGTAGTTTGCTTCTTTAAGTCGGTTAGGTCTAATCCCATGTACTGAAGATAGTTAGGACTTTTGCTTAATTAGATTATACTTCCTTTTCGTCTAGCATGTTTTAGTAATGCTTGTAATCCATGATGTGACATGTAATTGGCCATGTTAATGGCATTTTGGAATCAATGTGAATGTATGGATTGACTTGAAGTTCTCTTTGTTGGGTGTGCCTTGCCTGTGTGGTGGTTATAGTCATGAATTGAAAGCTATAGGTCTCGTATGCCTGGTGTACGCGATGCTCTAGTGGCTAACACTCTAAGGAATTTCTTTCCAGGAACGATGCCTCCTAAGAGTGAAGCCCGTTATGTCCGCCTCCCTCATGGCGGCTTGGTCGAGAGGGACCAAATCCCCGACGATCAACAGGGCCTCCAAGGGGCGACCGGCTCCCAGAACACGGGTAGTACTACCCAAGAGGCGGCCCTGAATGCACCGCCACCGCAAGTCGCGGCACCCGTACCACCTCCACCATAGGCCATGGATCAAATGGGTTAGATGTTGCATCTCATGTAATAACAACAGCAAATGATGGCTATTATGATGGGAGCCATGACCCATAACATGGGTATGCCGCAACCGGCACAACCCGGCTTAGCCGCGCCCACAAACAACATAAGCAATCTATTCGAACGGTTCCAACGGTATAAGCCGTCTACTTTTGTCGGCACCCACCGCCCCGAGGAAACGGAATATTGGCTCAAAAGAGTCACCAAACTACTTCGGCCTCTCCACTGTTCTGAAGTAGAGAATGTCGAGCTCCTCTCATACCTCTTTGAGAAAGAGGCGGACCTATGGTGGGAGAGTGTTCTCAGGTCCATTCCCGAAAACCATGTGGGACGTGGGAGGAGTTGAGAGCCGCTTCAATGAGAAGTACCTCCTTCAGACGTACCAGCATGAGAGAAAATGAATTCCTCTGCCTCCAACAAGGGGGGATGACCGTAGTGCATTATGAGAACCGTTTTACAAAATTGTCGCGCTACGCTTCTGAAATGATTGCCAATGAGGTGATTAAGATTAGGCAATTTCACTGCGGGGTTAAGAGCGGCATCCGCTCGAAGATGTGTTGTGCTAGCATCCGGACCTATGCCGAGCTCGTTGAGATGTCGATACGGGCGGAACAGGACGAGGAACGAGTCTCAAGGACCCGTTCAAAACTAGGGCCACGAAACAAGATGGAGGGACTGTCCTCTTCCTTTGCCGGGAAAAGGCCGTGCCCAAACTCTCCGACTCCCGATTTTCAGGGCATTACAAGTTGGTATCAAAGCAATAGTTTGGAATCAATTGGGCCATGGGTCATGAACTCACTAACGCGTCTACTGACTTGAGAGGAAACATAATAGAAAACACAAAATTGCTAGGAACCACCACAGTCCCTGAGCTGACGCTCTTAGACGGAAGGTTAGACTTCCAGAGTGTTAGGGTTGGGTAGCGAGAGTAAGTAGTGACGCTAGGAAATAGGTCCGAGAGTCTTACGAAGGACTTCGACTGATGAGAGAGAGCATAACAATATTAGAATTCGACTTAGGAGCCTTAAGATATGTTTCAACCCATCCTTGGGCAAGAGCTCGGGAACTTAACGGCAAGACCCGATTCGACAAACTAGAAAATTTAGGTAGTTCAGTCCACCCAATCCTTAAGTCTAAACTCCTCCTTTCAACCTATCTCCTTTAAATCCTCGCCTTCCACCCCTTTATCCTTCAAAATTTTCTATGTACCTTCACCTTAGACACAAATCCTAAAGTTCAAGGATAAAAAACTATAAGTAAACAAAAATTTACTATAAATAGTAAAAATATAAGTAAAATGGACTTTTGACCATTAACCTGATGGAATCTTACGAAATAACCATGTTATTTAGATAAAACAATTTCTCCTACCTCAAATTCATATATGGCACGTCGAATAACTCACCCTGGTTTGCGAGATATGACCGTCGTAAGGTTATCCCTCTAGGGGCTCGGCGTGGCCACTCCCAGCGGGCGCAGCCAGCGCCTGACCATCCAGCGGGGCGATGTCACCACGCCCAGCAGGCGTAGCCAACGCCCGACTGTCCCGCGGGCCGAGCGGCCCGTTTTCTATAGATTTCAGCCCGACTTCAAAAATTCATATCTCTCTCGATGTAACTTCGATTTAGGTGATTAAAAAGTTAGATTGAAGCTTAATAAGTCTAGTTTTATAAAAAAATAAAATAAAAATTATAATATAGTTAAAATTAAGATGTTCTGCCAACTATCCAAAAATTATTAATTTCAGACAGCTGTTGCTCCTAGAATTTTAATAATTTATTTACAACTCCAAATGATATGAAATTTTATGATATGACTTGAAACTTAATGATAAATCATCATAAAAATTTTAAAAATAATTCAAGTACTAAAAGTATAAGAGGAGTTACAATAAATATACACATTTTTAAACTTAATGATGAATCATTAGTTTAGACAACTGTCACTTCTAGAATTTTAATAAATTTTTCTGGTAATCGCGATGACTTTCTCTCATCTTACTTGGTGTTACTTATAAGTTTGACAAATTCATTCATTCCGAATTATACCCTACCTCATCTCGCCACTCATCCACTTCCACATCGACATTTAGCTACACTCATTCTACTAAGGTGTTGTTTCTTGATTACCAAACATACTATACATAAAGCATTCATTTCTAAATTTATCCTTCCTTAGCTTGTCACTCGTCCACTTCAACATCCTCATTTTTGCTACACATCCTATGAATATATTGCTTCTTGACTGCCTGACATTCTGTCTATAAAGAGCAGCTGGTTTTATATCCAATCATATGAAAACTCGAGATGCACATCTCCACTATAGCTACCCAACTCAAATTCAATGAACAATATCCTTCCCAATATCTAGTTTTCATGAATTCTAGGCCAACATATCAGATAGTTGCTATGGGGTAGTTGTCCATCAATCTTAACAAATTTCTCATTTTCACTCGCATTGTCATCAAAATTGCATTCCCATATACTATGTTTGCTGCAGTTAACACCCAGTAAGCACATGTTAGAGGGCAAAGGTAAACCTTAGATCGAGGTGGGGCTCATATACTATGTTTGTTGCAGTTAACCACCAGTAAGCACATGTTAGAGGGCAAAGGTGGACCTTAGATCGAGGTGGGGCCCAAGGAAATTAAATCTTGTGACTCCCTACCTCTCCTCCAAGGAGAAGCCTCCACTACGACCGCCCATCGTCCATTGATTGTCTAGGTAAATCCCTCATCCCTTTTTCTTGAAACCTTTATGTTGATAAGGGATTGACATGGATTTCTAACATGCAAGTGCTTGCTTTAGAGATTCCTGTTAGTCGACTCCAAAATCCCCACATTTTTAGGTCGTCTTCCAAGCCTTCAACGATCCGAAGGTGCGTACTATTATCCTTAGGTGGCCTAGCACCAATTACACTATGAGTCTAATGATTTTTATTGCTTGAATGATGTATTTGGAGAATCTAGAGAAAACCTAGGATTTGGATGTTTGTTTGGGATTGTATGTTTTGTTTAACTCTCATATGGTGTTGTTCATGCTTCTCACATGATTGGTTATAATGGATGATTACATGTTCATGTTTTGTATGATTTTCTCATATAGTGTTGCTTTATAACATGTATGATTCATTAACTCTTGTGCATTTTGGTTCTACGAGATGTAGGAAGTACTTAGCTTCCTCACTAACCCACACAATGCATATGCACCTTTGTTCATGATAATGTTAGCTTTACTTGATAGGAGAAATTGAATCGTATGTTAAGAAGTATGAAAACATGGTATTGTTATGTTAGTTGATACATGAATAGTTGGTATGCTATAGATCACCATCAAAACCCTTGGGTTGGTTAGGAACATGAGGAGAGCGAAGGTGGTCCCATTGGTAGGACTACCCTGAGGCTAAACTTATGGGTTTGGGTGAGTGCGAGTGGGCAACAGTAGTTAAACTACATGGGTCGCCCGTACCCGATGTCGTTTGTCGTGTGCTTGCCTGAACTTGTGCGGTATAGCCTATGTACTGACCAATCTTGCCTGTTAACCTTGATTGCTCACATATGTATGGAACCTAACACACTCTACAACTGTTGTAGCCCATCGATAACTAAATTGAAATTGATCCACCGCCTCATGAGCCGGGTATGGTGGAATGGACACTGCATCCGAGCTGTCGGCCTACGCTAGGGTGACGCGCCTCCCCGTAGTAACCGTGAGCGATCCCTTCTTCTCGGCACTCCCCATGTACTTAAAGTCGGGGATGGGGAACCCGACGGGATCAAGGATCGCGGGGTCTTGGCCTCACACGTTGGGGGGTCTTGGCCTTGCAACCAGTTGAGGGCATTGATACATGGGGTGTATCGGAATCTCCAACCTGCTGAATGAATGGACTAATTAAGAACTCTGTTAACACGATCACATTGCATCGCACTAGTTAGGATGGCGACTCGGCAGTCAAGGTCGCTCTGAGGGACTGTTGGTCATACGTGATCGTTAGATGAAGTCGCTCGAGGGAGTGTTCTGGCGAGGGCATGCATCATATCATCAATCATGCATATACATTAATAAGATTAGTTAGGTTGATTATTTTTCATTAAGTTCATAATGTAATTGATGTCTGTTACAACTTAAGATTAATAGTACCCACTGAGTTGATCACTCACTCCCACTCTGAGACGGTGTTTTAAAACACCAACCAGACTTGCCCGTAGATGCAGGTGATGCGGAGTATGAGGAACCCGGCGACGCGAGCCTCGAGGAGGAGGACGAGTTCTCCTACTTCCAGTTGATGAGCGAGTCTTCATCGACTCAGTAGATGAAAAGTTGGATCAACCAGTAGTAGACTCAACTTTATCTTTTTGGACATACTATTTTTTTGTGATTTTGTTGGGCAACGCTTGGTGCAACCCTGTATTTTGGACTATATATATATATATATATATATATATATACACACACACACACACACAACACACACACACACACAACACACACACACACACACCACACACACTTGATCTCTTTCATTCAGTAGACATGTGTGGTTATGCTTCATGCTTCAGAAAATTCCAGGCTGCGCATTTAAACTTGATTAATCGTGCTTTAATAAGAAAATCAGTTATAAGTGATACCCGGGAACTCGGGAGTCGAGTGTATGCACGACCCCGATTTCCATGGCGTTACACATGATGTATGTGTTTTATCCATGCCTTTCATGAATTTTTATAAATCATTTTAGGTTTTAATCCAAAAAAATGAGTCAAATCTAAATATCAGGTGGACCACGACCACAATAAATTTTTTGACGGTTAGCGCACAATAAAGCCTGTTTCCTATGATGTGGTCTACTTAAGATTTGAGTTTTTCTCAATTTTAAGATTATACTATAAACTTATTTATAAAAATAGATGAACCGAGTGAAAGAAACACATACATCATTGTGGGGCCCATTGAACACTAACCAACATGCAGTGTCACTAGCTGAACAGCAATAGTGGTTGTGTACTGAGTAAATTCTATGAGGTCCACAAATCATGTATTTTATCTACTCCATCCATTTTATCAGTAATTTCAAGGGTTGAGCCCAAAATGAAGCATATCCAAAGCTGAGCTCATTGAGCTTTTCAAATAATTTAGATCAAGTTTGTTATCCAAAGGCTTGGTTTTGTGACAGCAATCAATTTGTGGACATAATTCAGATAATCAAACTAATCCAAAGCTTGGGTTGGACACATTGGGTTAGGAATGTTCACCCACATAAATTTCATCGGGTCCAATGTATTATTATTATTTTTTGGATAGTTCATTTTATTTAAAATCACTGTTACATATGAAAATACACTTGTTTTTATAGCTCACATCTCCTAAATGTAATGAATTTAACAAATGTCCATGGATCAGGTTATAAATGGCAAATTCAAATAATTCGGACTCAGATACAGATGACGTAGCTGAGAAAGTGATTATTTTATTCACGGCAGTAATTGCGGGTGCATCAGCTACGACTATGATATGCAATGCTACATCCGCAGTAGTAGCAGTCGTTGCTACAAATTATATGGAAGAGGAGGATAAAAATGATATTCGAGGGTCTCACAATTGGAAAAGTCTGCAATCTACCAATGCAGTTCTCGATGGACACGGTACAACATGCTTTGACCATATTAATGTTAATATATATTTGTATTTTAATGGCCACATATGCACCCTGAAGTGAATGTGTGTTTCGGAACAACTCATTTCCTCGATGTGATAATATGATAATAATTGTCGGGTCACAGTATGCTATTGGCAGCAAATTAATGGTGCATACTGAGTCAAATGAATTTCCTAAGAATCCCACATACAGGGCATTCGACTCAAACCCATTTAAAGCTAACCCCAATGTGCCTCCAAGGTCTAATTTCTCTGATGCAGGTATGCAACCTTCAACATCGTCAATATTTGGAATGACTGATACTCTACAAGCTGAGTTATATTATTCAAAATCGCAGAAAAAGAAAAAGAAGGACACAACTAACAATGAAATGGTGCAAGAAATTAAGCGCATAACCTCGTCTCTCAAATCTACCCAGGCGACATTGATAGAGATGAAAGACATACTCAGTGACTTCATAGATACACATCATGCTGCCCAAATTGATAAGGGTAACTTCCGCCAAAATATAATGCAGTGTCTTAGGGACATACCAAACATAGACGAACCGTATTCATGGCGAGCATTAAGGTATCTCTTAGAGCATAGAGATTTAGCATTGTTCTTCATCGAATTACCTGTTGAGCTAAGGTGGGAATTTCTGGTAAGCACTATTCGAGATTGACGAGGGTATTATGTTCTTTTTATGACTTTAGTTTTGTTAATTTAGAAATTTGGGTTTATATAACTTTAAAAATATTTTATATTTGGTATTCTTTATATGACGAGGGTATCTCTTAGAGCATAGAGGTTGACTAGGGTATTATGTTCTTTTTATGACTTTATATATTAATGTGCATGCACGTATGTTTTGTAATTTGTATAGTGTGTATTTTGACCACCCAAAATTAGAGTAAATATGTTTATCTTAACACGTGATATTACTTCGATGGTGAAATTTAGTGGGCTTACTTTTATCTTAACATATGATATTTTATTTTAATGGTGAAATTTAGTGGGCTTACTTTTATAGCCCACATGAAGTTCGGAATTACTTCTTCGTTTTTCAATGTTTATATTTTAATGGGCTTGTTACCATAATTATCTATGTTGTAGTATATCACTTGAGAGTATTATAAATAATTTACATAGCCTCCTTGAAGATTCATGCAAATATACCACGAAATTTTAGGGGATTTAAAATCACTTTTAAACAAAAATTTTACAATCCAGGGTATTCCAAATATAGGGTGCCAAACAGAGCCAAGGAATTTCAAATCCAGGGGGTTTCGAATCCATGCTCCCAAACATGCCCCAAACCTTAAGCATGGTAATGCGGGACACAATTGCTTGTGCCCCTATTATTGGAAGTTGTGTGGGGCCCACAGAGATGCTTGTGACAAATCCACTCTATCTATCAATTTTGTAAGACCATAATAGGGCAAGAATATGAAAATAAGGAAGATCCAAAACTCAAGTGGGCCACACCAAATGAAACAAGGGGAACTGAAACGTCTAGCATTGAAATGTTCCTAGAGTTGACCATGATGTTTATATGCCATCCAAATCGTTCATAGGGTTACTACCATCTAGATAAACTATAAGCACAAATATGGTCCTGATTCAAATCTTCTATGGTCCCCCACAAAGCTTCCAATGGTGAGCATTCATTCACTGCTGTTTTTGTGTGGTATGGCCCCAAGAGCTTAAGATATGCCTGATTTTTAAATTCATGTCCTATTGTGGCCCACCTAAGCTTTGCATCTCTGTGACCCCACAGCTTCTAACAAAAGGGGCACAACAATGTTATTAAAATCAAATGCTCATTGCATTAGTACTTATTTTCAAGTGGTCATACTATCTTTATACAAAAACTTCATATGGTTGAAATTAAGATCCAAAACATTTCACTCGGTGATATAAGAATGTGCGCAGATAATTTAGAAGTATGAAGGTTAACTAATTAATATAATTAAAAAAATCCTTTGATCTAACCCAAATAACAGTCAATTCCAACCCTTGATCAATGGTTGTGCTTTTGTCCACTGGGACCAGATCCTATGGCCAACACTAACTCCATTTGCATGATTCTATAAGCCAAGGTTCGAACAAAATCATGTCTATAAAATATTGATTAGACACAAGTGTTAAATGTGATAAGTTTATGGATAAAATAGATTACTATAGACAACCTAAAAAAGACCCCAAAATGGATCTAACTCAAATAACAGTCAATTCTAACCCTTGATCAATGGTTGTGCTTTTATTCACTGTGATCAGATCCTATGGCCAACACTAACTCCATTTGCATGATTCTGTAAGCCAAGGTTCGAACAAATATTGATTAGACACAAGTGTTGAATATGATAGGTTTATGGATAAAATAGATTACTATATATAACCTAAAAAAAAACCCCCAAAATGGTCTGGATAAGTTCCGAGAGCAATTCTAAGAATAATATAGTCCATGACATGAACACCGGCTTGATTACATGAAAGCAAGCCATCGAACCTGTATATAAACATAGATCCGCACACATTGATTGTTGGGGATTGCGGAAGCAAACCTTGAATTCGAATCAAACAATCGAAAGATAAATGCAAACAAAGCATGCACAAAGGACACACGATTTTACATGGAAAAAATCCCATGGCACAAAGCGACGTCGATCACTATGAAAAGGAAAAAGTACAAGAGATGGATACACTTACAATTCAAAAAACCCTCAATTCGAAAAACCCTCGCTTTCTCCTCTCCAAACTCTAGAAATGACTTAGTTCTGCTTGGAATCCCATAATACCGCAATTGCGCACACATATAATATAACACTTAGAATATGAAACAATTCATCCAATTACGCAAAATCACACATGTCATCGATCTAAGCATCGGTTGATCGACATCGCTTGACTAATCCTCAATCAATTGAGCTCCCATGTTCGATTAATCAAAATTGTCATAAATTGTTCACAGAGCAAACTGTACAAAAATGGGGTTTCTCGATCGATCGAACTCCCCTATTCCAGGCAAATTAAAGATATCTAATAACAATGATCAGTTCTTAGTGTCTTATGTGCGAATAACCCTAAGTGAAATATAATAGATCTTTTACAACAAAATCTTTATAATAGACATTATCATGAATGATTTCCCTTTCATGTGTATTTGTTGATAGATAGTATCATGATTCAATTTTGTTTCATGTCTATCTATTGAATTATATTATCCTAATTGATTTTAATATATCCATTGATAGACATTGTCCTAATTAATTTTCCTTTCATGCATATCTATTGATTTTTATTAATATTTTTCCTTATATATACATTGTACATTTTTATGCAAAATCCATTTGGAGTAAAACAAATATACTAAAACTCTCATGAGAATTTTTCATTTTTTTCTTGTGTTCCCAGTGTTATTACTTTGTACTATCTAAAATTGACGATCAAAAGCTAGGATATTTAGTTCATCCATATCTTTTCAGTAGGGAGTAAGGGTGTGAATGAATCTAGATCATCTACTTGTCACAAACAAGGATATCATATTTTCCTCCATTGTGATTGGTCCATGTCATCATTGACATTAGGGGTGTACACGAACCAAGCTAGTTCGATTAGCTTGCTCGACTCGACTCGAAAAAGCTTGATTCGACTCAGTTCGAAGCTGAATTCGAGCCAAGTCGAGTCAATTTTTTGAGCTCGAAAATGAGTTCAAGCCAAGTTCGAGCTGGCCCCAGCTCGACTTGACTTGGATCAAACCTAACTCGAATCGAACTCGGATTGAACCAGTTCGGTGACTCGGCTACTTTGATATTGATGTTGCTCACCAAGCGTTTGATGAAATGACTCAAAGAAGTATTGCTGGTGGCAAGGAAGGTATGTATATGAAACCAACACCCTTTTTTCTTGATTTTTATGTTGCTTAGAAGGTGTTTGATAAAATACCTGTAAAACCATTGCTGTAAGACCCGTATCCTAGTTCGTACTGTTTCGATGAATCCTGCGATCATTTCCGTCGAAGTCCGGCAATCCGCGACTGATAATCGACGTTGCGATCGATCGTAAGTAGTATCCTTTATATTCGAGTCGGTTTAATCCGAGACCTGTATCATTGCGACCGCACCGTCGCAACGGTTCCAACGCCGCGACTCACGCACCGATCCGATACCCTGACTAGAAGACGTGAGTCGGCGTTTATTTCGAAGAAACGCCGCACTGTCTCGATCCCAAGAGAATCTCTACACCGTGTCAAATCAATCCCATCCATCAATCAATCACTTTAATGTCAAGTACAAGCAACCATGTTTTCTCTCTCCAAGTCAACTCTTTCTCACCCTCTCTCTTACACTGTCAAGTACACTTCACATCCATCACCTCACATCACTCACCTCACATCACTCTCTCTCCCTTACAACCCTCTCTCTCCTTCTCATTTCTCCACATTCCCAAGCCAAGCAAGAGCTCACACGTCCATGGTTTCCATGAGAGAAAAATGATTTTTGTGGCCCACATTTCCCATTCCAAAACCATCATCCTAGCCATCCATTTCCCATCTCCACCATCAAAGAGGAGTACAAGGAGGGTGGCGTTCCAACGGACCGAAGAGATCAACCGGTGGGTGCTTTGATAGGGTAGTTTTCTATGTTTTCATGATGGGCCAAGTGGGCCTACCGATCATGGTGTGGATCTCACTTTGGACCCTAAGTTGTGGCCGATGGCCCACTTTGATAATTTTTTATGTATGATTGGATGCAAGGGAGGGCCCATAGTGTCGGGTCCCTCCATCACACGTGTGTCCCACCTTCTCTCTCTCTTTTTCATTTTCCTTTTTCTTGAAATGATAGGATTGTGTGGCCCACCATTAATCACATATTTTATGCTGGACCCGTCGGATGAATGGGTCGGATCTATGCCATCCAGCTAATGGCCTGGATGGGAGAAAAACATAATTATCGGATGGGCCACGTGTACGTGGGACCCACCACGATGTCCCTGTCCATCCATGCCGTCCAGCGTCTCTGGACGCTTGACGCTGTATGGTGGCTAACAGGGAGTGCGTGTAGTGACAGCGAGTGTACTATCCAGCTTTAAAAAAAAAAAAAAAAAAAGGTAGAGAGTTGGGATGGGCCGCCCATACAGGCCTCACCTTGATGTTTGTGTATGATCCAAGCCATCCATCCCAACCCTTGCAACATTTTAAGCGTTGAACCAAAGTATTTTGGTGATCTGATCACCGGGTGGGTCATACCCTCTAAAACTAGGTGAATACATGCCAGAACATATAAAAGTACTTGGTGGGACCCACCTGAAGATTTGATGCAGTTGAAACCTGGTCTGGACGGTCTGAAAAGCGGGATACACATAATGGATGGGCTGGATTTTTAAATCACATCTCGGGGGCCCCAAATAAAAAAATAATAATAATAATAATATTAAAAAAAAAAAATCACAGCAGCTGCTGCTGCTGTGTCAGAGACTGCAGCAGAGACGGGCGGGCGGACGCCAACGTCCCACGGCCCTCAGCCGTGGGCCCCACCATGATGTATATTTTGTATCCACTCCGTCCATGAGGTGGACCACCCCCTGACGTGGGTCCCCTCCAAATTTTAGGACTATCCAGATCTCAGGTGGCCCACACCACATGAAACAGCGGTGATTGAACTCTACCATTGAAACTCTTTTGGGCCCACGGAAGTTTTAAATCAATCTGATTTTTATTTTTTTTTCC
Organism: Magnolia officinalis; assembly: GCA_021015155.1. Lineage (NCBI taxonomy): Eukaryota > Viridiplantae > Streptophyta > Magnoliopsida > Magnoliales > Magnoliaceae > Magnolia > Magnolia officinalis. Next base: position 48,678 of record JAJHSJ010001985.1, read on the forward strand.
CATTCACCGAGGTCTGTGTGACCCTTTCAACGGGTTGGATGAAAAATAAACTTATGGTTGGGCCCCACATGGGACCCACAGTAATGTATTTGTTACATGCCACCGTCCAGACGGACGGTGGGGCCTACTTGATGTATGTGTTCGTCCGCACCGTCCTCCCTGGACGGTGGGGACCCCCCCCCCCCCCTTCAGGTGCATGTATGTGCACGTGTGTGCGCGTGCGTGTGTGGGGTGCGTGCGTGTGTGTGCATGCGTGTGTGTGCGTGCGCGTGCGTGTGTGAGTGTGCACGTGTGTGAGTGTTTGTGTGTATATGTGTGTGTGTGTGTATATATATATATATTATTATATATATATAAAATATTATATTATTAATATTGTATATATTATTATATATTGTATTATATATATATATGGTGGACCCCACCTTGGTTTATATAAGGCCCAAGTGTTTTAGGCCCACCTGGATGTGTATTTTCGGCCGTTGTTGAGGCCCACTTCGATGTGTACTTGTGGCCGTTGTGGAGGCCCACCTTGATGTGTATTTGTGGCCGTTACTGAGGCCCACCTTTATGTGTATTTGTGGACGTTACTGAGGCCCACCTTGATGTATATAAGGCCCATGTGATTTGGCCCATTGATGTATTTAAAGGCCCATGGGATATGGCCCATTGCAATGTACATAAGGCCCACTAATGCGGCCCACTTGATTTAATAAGGCCCATATGAGATGATGGCCCATTGATGTATCTAAGGACTATGGGTCGAGGCCTAATGAGATGTATATTGGTCCATTGCAATGTGTGATTCTCTAGGTTTGTGTAATGATACTTTATGGCGGGCTATGCCTTGGGGACAATGTTGGTTTGACGTCCACATTGTAAGGATAATGTTGGTTTTAAATGTCCGCATTGTCCCACTCCTAAGGCCCACTGATAGGCCCATACTTGTACTCTGCAGTCCGTTTGGGCCCATCTTCACTTTGAGTAACGCCCATTATCATACAATAAGCATAGTGCTGCCCCATGATTCATGATCATACGCATCATATGCATGCTTGAGATGAGTGGGTGACTGATCATAGCATATGCCTTTCGGGTAGACTGTTACGGGCTCCCTGATAGGCGGAGTTACCCTACTGAGCGTGTACTTCACGCAGGATGATTGCATGACTGGTAGTGTGATACATGCACTTGCTTGTATGATTGTGATATGCCCTAGCGACATCAGGGTCATAGCCACAGACACATCGTGGGTGGCCTGGATTGGATACCGGAAATGTTTGGTTCTAGCATACGGGCGCCATAGATGTCCCTGGGTGAAAATTCCTAAACCCGATGGTACCAGAGGATGACTCCAACGTCGAGACCGAGTGGATGTACGAGCGCATGAGGGCCGAATACCAGGAGACCCGCGTCTCCTACTGTGTCGTGGTCGGTTGGAAAGGGGGTGTGACCTTACCCGCCTAAGTGAGGGGGCAATTTCTAGGTTGAGTTTGACCAGCTTGAGGAATCGGTCCGCTATCGACGAGCCGGGCCCGATATTGGCAGGCGATAGTGAGGTCTCTTCCACTCTCCCAGTGGTGCGTTCGGATAGGGGCGGCAAGCTGGCTTGAGGTACTAGACCCGTTAATTATCCAGACTGATAACTGTATTGACAGGAGGATTGACAGCTTGGGCTGCATTCTGCATCGCATGGCCTTGATATGGCCGATATCATTTATATAGTACCGCATAGCCTTGGTACGGCTGACTGCATTCATGTACTCATTGGCACGATTCCGCATTACTCTGACCCTGCATTCTGAGCACGCTCATATTGCGCACACACTTACACCACCTTCTAAGCTTTCCATAAGCTTATGCATGATTGATGCATGCAGGTGACGCCAGGACGCAGCCGTAGTCTCGCCGCAGTCGGAGCGTGCAGCCGAGCTTTTGGAGTTTTTGTCATTTTTAGTATCTTGTATTTCCTTTTATACACCTTGTACTCAAAGTTTTTTATCATAGTGTGATTTTGTGATGGTGTTCTTGTGGTTATTGTTCGTGGGTTATGCTTGTAGTTATGCTCATTACAAATCAAATTGATTATTAGAAATCCTCCTTGTAGCATCCCAGGATTGGAACCTGGCGTATGGGC
>JAJHSJ010001366.1:0-22500 GCA_021015155.1 Magnolia officinalis
CTTGGTTCGGAGAGCACTTGTTGGTTAAAGATTTGTTTGTTGCTAAATGTTACGGCCTAAATGCTGAACTATTGACCCTACTTGTTCGGATGGGTGTTCACCCCAAAGTGTTCCCGGACCGCATGCATACATCCGTAAGTAACTTAGTGCAACATGGCAAATTTTATTGAGAGGAATCAGCAAAGAAAAGAAAAACGGGTCCTTATGTGTATTTGAGAGATTGTCCTCGGGCTGAGGAGTGTCCACATGAGTTCGTTGAGGTGTCTACACAGGCCTGCGGTCCTCTTTTATATTCTGTCGAGAGTTCGGATTGCTCCACCTAAGTAGAACGAAAAGGAGGAATTGGAAATTCAAAGGGGGGGAGCCAGAAGCTTCGCTTCCGGTAGCTTGCTGACTCTCCTAGTTAGAAGAAGGCTCTTTGGCGGATTATTTAGATCTGGATAGAGTCTCGCTCAGTAAAGAGAGTTGTAGATTCGTTAGATCATGATAGAGTCCCCGTCACGAGCAAGCAACGGCTAGCTTCAAAGCCGTTGCGCTTTTCAAAGGCCCCCTTTAGGGCCCAGGCCCCTGACTCCATAGCCCTAACTAAAGTGAAAGTGACTCCATAGCCCTATAATAAAGAAGGGGGGGCCTTTGACTTTAATAGATAGTCATAAGCGTTTTTCAGCTTCAAAAGTATGCGCGCGCTAGCGGCTTTGAAGCCAGCTGAAAAACGTATGAGCGCGCTAGCGCGTTTTACTAATAGGCTTTTCAGCTTGCTTCAAAACTAAAGCGCGCTAGCGCGTTTTACTAATAGGCTTTTCAGCCGTTGCTTGCTTGCTGGGACCTTCAGATGAGCAGACACTGCCGGCTATTGTTATTGCCCCGCGAGCAAGAGAGGGGCTATCCGAAGTCCAAAACACCGCCCAAAGATCCGAAGGAAGGTTCTTTCTTGCAGCAAGGAGTGGGAATCAGAAAGAAAGCCCAATGAATAGAAATCAAGGAGACAAACCGCCCAAGCCCGAACAGACGCAATCCCGACCTTGGGGAAGGTAGCAGCCGAGGAGACGACCCTGACTCCCATAACCATACTAGAATATTCAGAATTATAGCCACCTGGCGAAGAAAATGAACAGGTTTCTGGTCCGTAGGTACCGGCGCTACAGGATTTCACAGTAGTGACCAGAAAAAAGAAAAAGTGGAAGAGGGGCCAAATGCAAATTCTATCATGGAATGGTTGGGGCCTGGACAGCGACCCCAAACAAATGGCTGTTTAGACTCTTTGCAAAAAGAGAAAACCAGATATGATTTGCCTTAAGGAATGCAGACTAGAGGAGGGGGGAGAGGTTTGCGAAAAGTGTCTTCCCCAATGGAACATTACGAACGGTAGAAACAACTATCATTAACCTGGATAATATCGACCGAGGAGAGTGGTGGCACAAAAGCACATCCCCGACATGCAGGAAGCAGATTTTGAATCCTAAACATCAGGGGACCCCCGACCCCTGGTAGGAGAAAGGCCTTCATTGATTCCATAGTGAAAGAAATGGAAAACCAAGGAGGTCTGTGATATTCATAATAGTTTTTCTTCTGAAAGCATAGGCGGGCACAATAAAAACAGAAGTCACATGGAGCAGTTCAGCGCTATGTTAGAAAAGACAGGCTTTGAGGAGAGGACTGAAGACCCTCAAGCGGTTGCCTTACCTTTTTAGTAGGGCAGAAACAGGTCTGATCATAGGGGAATAGCCAAACCAACCCACTATAGCCTATAGCCTATAATCAGTGAAGGGAAGGGAAGGGCTCCTGGGCAGAATTAGATGGCTGTCATCCCGACGTCTAGTCTCTGATCACAGGCCAATAGAACTGCCACTGCCTAGAACGGCCAAAGCTGGGACCCATTCCATTCAGATGCGATCAGACATGGTTTGGGAATCCAGGGTGTGATGAACCAGGAAGCAGCAAGTGGAGAAGGAAACTGTGAACTCAAGCTGAACTCAAAGCAAAGCTCAAATCCTGGACCTGGAGCTTCCAGAAAGACAGGGAGGAAAGAAAGGAAGACTGAAGTGGATATAATCACGAAACTTTAAATAAGAAAAAGGCAAATCACAAAATCGGATGCAACAGACTCACTATGTGAGTGAGAAGGAAGCTGGGTATATTAGAGCAACCATTAGAAACTGGAAAAGAAGAGATTCTCAGACTATTTCTCAATACGGTTGCTAAGCATTGTCAATCGTCGAAATTCCAACTTCATAGCTTCAATTCAGAATGACCAGGGAACCTGCAAACGAGACGAGATCAAGAAGGAGAAAGAGGCGAGGCAACAACCTTCTTTCTTTTGGCAAAAAACGTCGAAACGTCGGAGAAGAGGTGATAGAATAGCAAGCCAAGAAAGGATGCTGGAAAATAGATAGGTCTGACTGGGAATGACACATTCCTTGATGAACCAGTGAGTACTGAAACTATTAGGTAATATTCGAGAACAAGCCAAATAAAGCCCCAGGCCCGGACGGCTTTCAAGTGAACCTATTCCGGGACTACTTGAAACGAGATCTAGTGGAATTTAGGAGAATGGGACGCGGGGTCAGTAAACTCATAATTTCTCTCCCTGATCCCAAAGGAAACCAGACCTGATAAGTTAGAGAGATTCAGACCTTCCACAGCGACAAAGGTCATAGCAAACAGATTGGGGAGAAAGAACTTCATTCACAGCCAGGAAGGCGCAAGGGAGCTTTCATCAAGGACAGAAGCATCACGGAGAACGTATGTTGTGTCCAAGAAGCCATCTATGAAGCCAAACGAGGGAAAAGAAGACGGATGATAGTCAAACTGGACATGGACAGCGCATATGACAGGCTAAATTGGAGATTCATCTTTCAAAGAATCTTTCTTTTATAATAGCCCTGCATTTCAAAGTCTTGGATTGCAGCAATGGTAAATGGCAGACCAGGAAGCTTTCAAAAGTCGCAGAGGAATCCCCCTACCTATACATAATGATTGCCGAAATCCTGGGTAGATGACTCAACAGAAGGGGGATCAAAGGTATGCTTCTAGCCCCGACTGCAAGAGCAATGAATCATTGGCTTTTCGCCGATGACACGAAAGACGTAGGGGAAGCATCATCCAAGGAAGCTGACGGGTCTCCGATAAATTCTAGAGCAGTTCTGCAGAGCCTCTGGAGCAGCAATTCACTCAAGGAAAAGCTCCTCTAAGAGAAGAGAGCCCAGAGAAGAATCCAAGATATTATGGGCATCAGTGCAGCTAGGAGTGAAATCTATTCATATAAAGTCAAGTAAGTCCCCGGAAAAAGACAAGCAAGAAAGACTGGTACGCGGTCATAGAGAAATCCAACGAAGAAGAATTGAACTGGAGCAATCGGTACGGTGGCTATCGCTCCCTGGAAGAGTCAAACTTATAAAGGTGGTGCTGGGAAATATTTGATAGAACCTTGACAGGGGTGGAAGAGCGTATAGATCAAATCATGAAAGAATTGTTATGGAACGGCAGGGTAGTCTTGAAAACGGTTTGCCAACCGGGTGTCGCGGTGGGAGTGTCAGCCGAATGCTCAGAGCTCAAATTTGATGGAGAACTCTAACATCTTCGACCATTATTGAAGGGAGGGGGGCGGAAATAGCTTAATGGTAATGGTAGAGAAAAACCTTTCGAAGAATGACTAGATTACTATATAGGCTCAGAAAATAGGAGATGAGTCTTTCCCGGCCGGGTGGATGGGAATGATTAAAACATGGAATCTAATTCAATCACCACCTGGGTGGATGGAACAGGGGACAAAATCAATCTCTGGAAACACTCAGTTTGTGGAGAATGCCCCCTGGAGGAAGCTCATTGCAAGGAAACGGAAGTGGGCGTGCACTTTCAATGGTTCAATGGTAAGGCATATCTAAAGTATGAAATAGGAGCGCCTTCTCTTTCTCGCGCGCGCCTTCAAAAAGTAATCAGCAGATGGACGCTGAGCGAAATTGCTTTTTTTTATGCTCCACTACGAGCTAAAAGGCGTGTCGAAAAACGAACTATGAACAAAGTCAGTGCATTTCTTTCTTCAATCATTCATTCGATAGGCTCCCGGAGGCAGGACACATGCAGTTCACTCGGCCTTTTGGAATAGAATCTTTCGTCATGCTAGAACTTCCTGCTCTGCTCTCACGTTCATATACCATACCCATTGGGAAGAGGACCGAACGGAACCGTCAGTGGCTGGGAAACAGAGATCCCGCGGAGAATCAAAATGGGAAGATTCAGAAAAAGCCAAAAAAGGGGGCAAAGTCAACCTAACCGCTTACCTTTTCGTAAGCCGCGCACTTCAGGCCAGGCCGTCACTATAACCAACCTCACTGATCCCACTCAATCTTTTACACCGATGTCTCGTACTCTCTCGACCAGGTCATCATAAGAAAATACTGCTCAATCTTTCCGAAGTGAGAGAAGGAGGGAAGGCGCGCTAGCGCGCTACTTATAACAGCCAGCTTAAAAACGATAGCGCGCCCCCCGAAAAACGCTTATATAGTTAAAGGCTGACGCGCCTGAATTTATAGTAATAAGCGTTTTGAAGCTGAAAAACGATTATTACGTCAAAGGCCAACGCGCGTTTTACTAATAGGCTTTGAAGCCAGCAAGCAACGGCCGCGCATACGTTTTTCAGCGGGGTCCTAGTCTTTATCTAAAGTCAGTAAGGCGCGCTACGGCTTTCCCTATCATGATAAGGGCTCGCTTCGCGAAGCCCTTGAGGTGAGTTTTTCGTAATAGGGGCTTTGAAGCCGACGCTTCTTCAGAAGGCGCGGGAGCCTCGGGGGGACGGCGGGAGCCGTCACGTGATAGGGGCTTTTTTGAAGCTGCTTGCTGCTTGCTGCTCGCTTTCTCTCAGCTACTAGTGGCTTATGTAGTGGTCGGCATTCCTACGTGCTCCTCCTTGCCCCCGACTACTTAAGAATCCAAAGCCTTTGAATTCTGTCGTGACGCTTTGGTTACGAAGGTTACCGGGGTCTAGTTTGATGGATGGATTCAGTCAGCGAAAGTCCCTCCAACTCAATCAATATCAACAACATGTCGTGACCATGACGGTTTGTTCCGGCTTGGTCAGAAAAGAAAGTGGGTTTCGGGGGTTCATTGATTAGTAAACCTCCGGTGCTGGTGACGGTCGGGACCGTGGTCGTCCGTCTCCGGTTTGCCGGCCGATAAGATCTCTGAGATTGACCAGCCAGCTGGGTTGGTTTGGCTATTCCTTTCTATTGAAAAGGAGTCAGCTGTCTGCGCGAGTCACCTTCTTCTAGGCTCCGAGTCACCTTCTTCTAAGCTCCGCTGGACGACACGGCATTCTCGTTCAAATATAGGCAGGCCGGCCGTACTTGTGATGGTTCCCCAGGATCCAATATTACCACTTAGGTCTACGTTGCCACGATATTGTTCTATGGAAGCGGGCGGGCTGCTTTTTAGAAGTTCGGCCCGGTTTCTTTTTTTAGGGGAGGGATTGACCTTTCTAACGCATATTCTGTCGTACCGGCATGGCCCCACTGATTTGTTTTCGATCGGAGCATCAAGCAGCGCAACCCGGTTCTACTTGACTAAGCCCCGTGCTCGTCCAAGGAGGGAGTTTGCTTTACCCAACTCCTCCCCTTTTTGATAACAAGGCAGAAACCCCCGACCCGACATTCATTAGTTTCGAATGAAGAATGAAGAGTACCCTGCCCCTCTTTTTTCTTCCCTAAAATCTTTGGATTTTGAAGTTGGTAAAGACCCACCCCTTGTTTCAGTCAGAATGAGTCCCCGGGACCCCGGGACATTGGCTTCCGCCAACAGTGAACTATTAAGGATCGCATCCCGCGCATATTCTACATTATAGCCTGCAACTGATTCAGCTTCCGCTTCTGGGAGATCAGACGGAGCTCGATTAGTTTCTGCTAGACGAGGAATGAGGAACATAACCAATACGGGGAACAAGGGAATACCGGACCATATCTGCTTTTGCGCCATGACAATCTCACTCGAATTACGGGGACCTACACATATTAGTACAGTATACCGGGGTCCCCGGCCAGAACCACACGTGCAAGTTTCCCTGCATGTGGCTCGTCCGTGCTTTCCGAGGCGCTGCCTGTGACTCAGCATGGGAGAAGAGAAGGGGGCTGAACTGCAAACTTTCGTGTTCAGAGCATTGTCCGAGTGAGTAGGCAGCGCCTACCAAGCAAAGCTTTCTGGAAGAGGCTGGGCTGGTTCCTTTTCGGCGCCCGCCCGTCTATTTAGATGATGGGGCAAGGCAAGCCCAAGGAAAGTATAGGTTGGCTCCCAGCTCCATCTCGGCCGGCATCCTGCTCTCGAGGGGGTGGGGTCCTGGAGCGAACTACTCATGTGCCGTGTTGCCCCAACCCAAGGGCATTTGGTGAGGAGCTACGGTCCGGTGGTTGACAAGCCACTTCGAGGAGGCGACTGGAGTGCTTTCATCAAATGATGCATGTGGGCTGAGCCATTCCCATCCCGACGTGGTGGCCCGATTCGGCCTGGCCTGGTCGGGAAGAGATTCTAATAGAGACTACTGCTATCCGGGAATAGATATCTATGTTAGCTAGCGGGGGCGGGCTTTCCTCTGGTAGTCCCGCTGCGGCCTCTGACCGTCCGTCCCGTCTCATCTTGATTTGGCTATACTTGTAGCCAGCCATGTTAGCTCCACATGAGACCTTTTTTCTATTGACTAAAAAGGCACTCATCAGTCAGCTCGGCCCCCTTTCCTATTCAGCTTTGCCGCCTATTAAGAGAATAGGTCCCGTTCAAGCGGCCCGCCTTTATTCATCTATACCAGCTGCCACGCACGACCCCATAGGAACGATTTCTGCGCCCCTCTCTAGATAAGAAGCAGAACGCGCCATCACCTACAGCCCTTTCCTCTGCCGGGGACTTCCACGAAATGAAAACGGGCGGCATCGTCGTATGCTCGACATTTATTGCCCTGGTGTATATCCCGGAGTACTCCAATGGCCGATCTGTCACCCATACTGGGCTTGGCCCCGTCCCGTGTGGAGAATGCCCCCCTTACGGCACGGCTTAGTCAGTTATTCTCGCAGTTCAGATAAGATTCGGACCGCCACTTCTCTGAAAGCATGGTTCTTGCCTCCCTCTCTCCTCCCTCCGTCGGAGCTCGTCCATTCGTTGGGTGATCCCTTGCTCTCACGTTCGAGTGTTTGCTCGTCGTTTAGGCCGGTGAGTGACATTTCTGCTCATTGCAGTCACCTCCGGGGTTCTTCGCACCTGGATAGTACCAGGACCCTTGTGCCCCGGACTGCACTGCCCGCCCGAAGCCCGCCCTATGACCCACAACTCAAAATGAGCCTTGCGACGAGACGCGGACATTCCCCATGCTGCGGTTCCCTCCGGTCCGTTCCCGGGTTGGGTTAGGGGAAGATCCGAGCGATTGCCTTGGCGGATCCAAACGCGCTCACAAGGCGCACAATAAGAATAAGACCAATAGAGACTTCATAAGGGACCATTTGAGCTGCAGATCGTAATGCTCCTAGAGAGGCATATTTCGAATATAGAGGAGTGAAAGTTCCCAACAATCAACGACCATCTCATACCCCTTATATGAACCGTACGAGCACGTCCTCTGTCACCCCCCACCGCGCTTACGGCTCTATACCCCAACCCAACTTGCTCTGGCCCCGGGTCCTCCCTTTCTATTCCTCGGTAAGCGGACCGTGGGAGCATGGGGGGGCGGTATCTGCTTGGGACTGATAGAAAGCATATCTCTTTTGTCCCTCCAAAAAATCCAAATAGAATGACGTTGTTCTTGCCGGGATAGTCGCGTCGGAGACATCTTTATCTGAGTAGGAGGCCTCGTCGTCCGGCTCCTCATAAATGATGTTAGTTAGGATCGGCCGGCTCATCCTCGGAATCCGAAAAGAAAACAGAGACAGAACGGAAGAACTTTGTTTCAATGACATATCTAATCAGACTTCAAAGGATTTGAAGAGCTGTCACGATCATTCACATCAATTTAAGCAGGCAGGAAGGGCGCGGAAGCTACCGTTTCTAGAATGCAAGCGACGTTGCTGACTCTCCTAGTAGCGGCGGCAAGGAAGGAGGCATTGGAAAGACTAGACCATACTATAGTCAAGAGGCATTCGGGAAGCGACTAGTCGCTTCTGGCGAAGTTCGTCAAAGGCCGACCACTACATAGAGAGATCATATACCAGTCATGAGCGATAGCGAAGCCTAGAGAGGCGGAAGCAGTCGCTTCTAGGACGAAGCCGAGCCGATACGATAGGCGGGCGAAGGGAGCGAGACCAAGCCGAGCCACTAGTGGAGTGGCGAAGGAGGCCTACTATACGTATACGTGATTAGTAACCGGTGAAAGACCAAGAAAAAAAACTCAAAAGAATTTCAGTGAACTATTGAAGCTATCAGTGTGATTGATCAGACAAGTACCAAGGGCTTTCGGTAGCCTTCTTTCATTTCCGAATTTGCTTGCGAAAAGTCCTTGCATTAGTATGAGTTCGTTGACCGCGTAAGGGCGATCCATCTTGATGACGAATTCCACGATAACGAGAAATAGAAATTAATCGTTCGATGTCTGCTCGTTCTCCCCTCTTCAATTCCCAATGAACAACATGATCTTGACCTATCATTTGTTCAATTTGGTCGATCTGATACTTAGTTAACTCATTCATCTTGATGTTCCCACTGATACCTAATCGATAACGAACCTGAATGGCTTTTTTAGGTCCAATTCCATCCATTTTTGTTGAGGCAATTCTGACTTGTTTATCGGGAACTGATCTAGCTCCTGAGATATATGACATTCTTGATCCTTCCTTTTCCTGGTCTTCTCGGCTGGAATCATAAATGGGTTGTCTCCCTCTACTTCTACTCACCGAAACAAGTAGAGTTCACCGAACGTCCGGGGTCAGTCGCAAAAGCGACCGACTGGCGACAGCGGAGGACACAGACTTTCAGACGAAGTCTCTGGATCAGCATATTTAATAAATAGAAAAAGACTGGTTACTCTCTCTCCTGCTCCTGACAGTATTTATCGATCAGACTCTCGATAGTGAACGAGAGAGGAGAAGAACCCCCTTACGGGGTTTATGAATGTGATTCAAAAGCTGCGTTGTTTAAAGCTCTCTTTCTATCAGTTTGATTTTCTTCCACGATTTGCAGGAATTCTAGGAAGAATCTTTCTATACATTGTTTTTTATGAACAGAGGAGGTGGAATTCAGATTGTCCACCACTATTTTATCCACCTCCTCTTTGATAGAGGCCTTGATGTTTTCAACATCTTTGTTATATCGTTCTTTTATAAGCTGACGGCCGGCTTTCTATATGAAGATTCAAAAAGGAAAAGGGTCATGTAAGATCTTACTGAATAATCTGACTGAATGAGGAAGAGCTCTTTATGTGGTCTCACTTTACCACCATCTGAAATGCGCGAAACTTCGATTGGTGGAAGCCAGTCCATGAAGATTCTCCCTTTTCTTACGTGCAATTCCCCTCTTTCGGTAAGCATCCAGTATCTCAGCAAATGAACATTTCTCTAAGCTGCTTTTCCTGTAGCTTATACGTCGTTTGAAAGCTGCTCCAAGGATCCAACGAATAGCTAAGGTTTGTTGACGATCCCTGGCTACAATCCCAGGGACATCATAAATAGTACCTGCGACTCCTACTTTTTCCACTTCGCATATGGGCTTTATATTCTCTACGGCGTCAACCATAAGTTTGATTACATCGCGTTCAGTTCGAGCTGGGCGATGAAAAGTTTGATAAACAATAGCACGAACTCTCGTTCTTTTACCTTCTTTCATGCGAAAGTTGACCAACTTCTTGATCAATTGTTTTTGCTCACCATCCAAGCCCCCCATATAGCTGAGAATTTCCGAGCAATTGGAAGCCGCTTTCGATGACGAGGCCTCGAAATTGATATTACGCGATCGTGACTGTCCATCTTTATCAGCCAACTCCCCTAATTTTTCGTGTATAGCAGATTGCAGCTCTACTATATGCTCACTTGAAGGGTTAAGACCAGGATGATCTTCGAAAATCCCATTAGAAGAACCCTGAGTGCCAGAAGTGCCAGATGATGGAAAACTAGAATCGTTAAGAGTCGTCGTTGATTGAGATTGATTTGTAATAGTAGTAGAAGAAATAGTAGTAGACGATGGAGTACTATTAAGACTGTTTTCATCAAAGAGAAAGATGCGTGGAAGCATTATTGATTGAGAAAAAATGAATCCCTCCAGACAGAAAGAGACTCCTTCCTGTACGAGTAGTGAAGAACTAAACGAGTTGGTTGGTTGTTTACCAACGGAAAGCATGGGAGAAAGGAAAGAAAGATGCACAAATCTAATCCAAGCCGATAGGCACTATTAACTTAACACTAACCCAATCTCGATGAAAAACAGAAAATGTTCAATCAACGGCCGCGCAATCAGCGATAGGCTTGATTGATCGTACTACATACAATACTGCTTGCTCGGTCGCACTTCATTTCTATATGTAGATAAAAGTGACGACTTGGTCGTTGATCGCAGTCATTATACATACGATCTTTCCTCGTGAAGCTTGAAATGTGGAATCATCGCGAATAGAAAAGAAGTAATCCAACCCACGGAATCGACTTGAATAGGCTATTTGAATCTATATGTGTGATATTTCAATTGTGTCTTATTGACTTTTTTCAATCAACTCTGCGGTGATCCTTCAGTATACTGACCCAATCTTTCAATTAAAGTGTGAAATCGCTCATTTACCTGCCAGGCCAAGCAAATCTAAGAGCTAGCCAGCAGCAGCCGCGCAATCAGCGACAGGCTTGATCGCACTTACGCGTTATATACTTCACCGATAGCGAATGAAAGGATTAACTCTTTGATGGCGAATCTTGATGGAGAGTCTAGTCTTTTGTCTTTCTTCTCTCCGAAGTGGCATAACAAAATTGGAGAGGAAAAAGGGGAGCAGAAGGACTTGATTGCATTCATTCACGATATTACTGACCAAAGTATGTCACTCGATGACTTGATTGGATTGCATGCATTCATTTACGGACTTGATTGCACTTTCTATACTTCAACTCTTTGTTTGATAGAAAACTCTTTCTTTGTTTGATAGATGATCGCTACTATTATTAGATTTGCCTATTAGATAGTGCATTTATTCACAATCAATCCATCCAGGATGAACTGACAATTCGTTTTTCTCCCTCAACCGCTAGGGGGCAATAAGGTGTTTTTTGTTTGGGATAAAGGGGAGCAGAGAGATCAGATTACAAAAGAAAATCAACCTTCCGGAGAACAAATAGCAATCAGAGAAGGAAGAAAGAGCCGTAAACGAAGAGATCATATGCGAACCACTCTCCCAATCAATCCAACAGAAAAGCAATTACAACGTCCAAGGGGCCAAAAGACAAGCTGAAACTGCTCCAGTCTGGGGGTCAGGCTTCGCCGTGTGAGATAACCTGGTCACTTTATCTGTGTCCCTTCTGGGCATTCCATTCCGCGCAAGGAGCAGAAGCCGCGCGCAGATGCCTCGCCCGCTGATTGCGCCCAAACGCAGCATTGGTAGAGCGCGGCCTTGACGTACTTATTCGCATGGTCTTTCTTTCGCGAATTTTGGCAGTGGGAGTAGAGCGTGCACCGCGGCCAAAGCGCCTTTGATTGCAGTGCAATAAACTGGAACGGCTGCGTTAAGCATCTCAATGCTGAAGATTTGATCCTGAGATCAGACGGGAAAGACTTATTGAACCGGCTCACTCCGAACCCGCAGCTCAAATAGCCAAGGTCGGTGGAAAAGGAAGAGTCAAGCTTGTTTGGATAAAGGAAGCATTCATACTCGACCCGCGTCTGGACGCCCCTTTCGGGCTCACTTCCTGACAACCCAGCCCACAACAGGAAATGGACAGGCATTGACAAAAGCCGAAGCCTGGGCGCATCGAGCCCGGGTCTAGTCCGTGGGCAATTTCATGCTCAAAATTCGATGAACGATGAAAAAGAATGCAGGTGGGTGGGTCGGTCTAGGGAGAAGGAGTCGGGAAAGAAGACTGGTTAGCAGTAGGGCCTTGGTTCGTTCTTTGGTTATTTACCGTAACCGGCTAGATCTACAGAAGCTGTTACGGAATTGAGATAGACTGGGAGTTCGAGGATCAGACCTTCGTCCCATCCAGAACTCGATCTACGGCAGAATCCCAACCGTCCATAGGCACTTAAGGCAAGGGCCGTGATCGGCAGAAGGGGCAATCACCCTCTACCTGCTTCCATTGGGACTTCATTCCGCAACCCGGGGGAAGTGGACTGCCATTACGCCTTGTCACGGAAGGCTGAGGATTTCTGGTAACCTATCGGGATGGCCTTGACCTCCTTTTCTCCTGCGCACAAACACACTTTATGCCCAGGCTTCCATACCGATCCGGCCTTCATCATAGGCTAGCATAGCAGACAATCTAGCGAAATCCAGGAAGGGGGAGGGGAATGCAAAATCTGAAGCAAACCGTTAGGCTAGTTCCCGTGGAGTGAGTCTAGTGCTTCCCTTTAACCTAGAAGCACTCAGTGAGCGTTCAACAATGTCCTTCCTGGCCTGTTGTTTGAGTTGACCGAAGGGCGGCGGGTGGAGGGAGCTTCACTTACCGAGAGGAATGAATTCGAGTAGTAGCCAGGGGAGGAGTTCTTTTCAAAAGAATGAAGTAGAGCCCAAATGCGCGAGCAAGAGCTAGAAAGAAGCCCTAGCCCTAGAGCTATAGCAAGAGCTCAGTAACTAATAGCCAAGGACGGTGGGTGTAGCGGATTTGATCCTCCCCCTGCTCGAAGATCAGACAATATGCTATGTCACGAACGCCATAGGAGGGGCACTTGGGTTGAGCTGAGCCTAGCACCTGACCGGATGAACTTCCACTGTTGAGCCTAAATCTCTTCCGCAGAAAGGGGGTCGGCAGATCAATCGGAAAGGTTGAACCCACTCCCCTTTTGATATGGATGGAAACTTCCCTGTCAATGTAACCAACCACAAACAAATACCACAAACAAAGCTCCTTCTCTTAGGGGCTCTCCCCTATCACTCGAAATTCGTTGGGAGGGAAGGAACCCTTTCTTTACGTACTATTTTGCCTATCGACCCGAATGAATCAGTCGATCCACATTATATAGAAAGATCACTCATGCAGAAGCGTAGGGAACGAACGGAGCGCGGATGCGCGAAGTGAGAACTAGCAATGCACGTTGGGAATTTGGACCCCTCGATGTGGGACCAACCAAATGGAAGAAGGCGAGAGGGATTGCCCCGAAGCAATAGCAAGAGCTAACCTAAGTGCGCAAGCACACAGCTTAACAGAGCTAGGCGTACTTGCTCTTTTACTGGTCTCGGCTCTCACGGCTAGAGAGAAAGAGCCCTCCTTCGTTGGCTCGAAAGAACCAGCAAAGGGAGCAAGAAAACGGGTGCTATAACGCGCAACGGCTTTCGCGTTCCCTTTACGTGAATTGGGCCGTTGCTTGCTCGCTTGCCCTTCCCCACCCACCACCCCCCCAAAAGGGGATTCATTAAAGGGATCGGCTCATTCCATTCCTCACTTTTTGGTATAGATTTCGTTACGTTAGAAGAGCCCCTTAGCGAATTTACCTTTGGATCGCACTACACCATATAGTCAAGTCACCCTTCCCCCGGTCGCTGTAAGCTCGTTCATATATACTCTCATCCAAATGCGGAGGAACTTCCACCCGCCTCAGCGAGGCGACCAGGGAGAGACTAAGAGACTACTGGTTGGACCATCTCAAACGCAACCGCCCTTCCAATGGCGTACGATACCAGCTGCTGGATATATGGGGAGGATCGACCTCTCTTTCGTGATTACACCTTCATCACGCCTGTCCACCTGGAAGAAACGAAGTGGAGACCTCCCATATATACTATACAGCGACGAAGGGAAAAGACCCAGGGGAACCCCGTCAAATAGAGCGTACGCCCTAGATAGGCATGAAAGAGAAGCAGAAAGAAATTACCAAATTCTCCACCAAGAAGAGGTGAGAACCAACAGAGGGAGGACGGTGAGTAGATTACCAATTACATACTCAGAGAGAGAACAATTGAACAAAGCCTTCGAAGAAGAATCAATGAAAACTACCGAATCCAATCTTCCATACTGCGAGCGAAGTCATGCAAACAAAGCTGCTGCTGCGCGCTCAGGAAAGCAGTGATTCCCCTAGATATATAGATAACGGGGATCGCGGATCACGCGCAGTGAGAGCGCAAGAGCTGTGTGATAGGCAGGCAAAGGACTCCACCAAGAGAGGATTGGAGGAAAGTCACCTACCATGAGGATTGGCAATAGAGCACGCTTTCCGCCTAGTAGACAACTAAGCAGGAGGGAGGGCTAGGGTGAGGAAGGGGAGGTCTTCCACCTGCTCTTAGAACTGACAAAGCACGGCACATACTGGAACTCTTTGTCTTCTATCTGGTGGGTCACCGGGATTGATATCTATTTCATTTATTGACTAGTACTAGTACATTACATGCACCACTTTCATTTGAAAACCTATTTGCCCCCATCCCTTGGTATATGAAAATGACCAACTAGAGAAAGGCAGGGCAGCAGCTCTCCAGCCCCACTTGAGGCTAGGCCCTTCCCACCTACAGGAGCGAGCGAGATTGCTTGTTGCGCGCTTAAGACGGATGGCTTAAGCAAATGACCCTTGGTCCAATAATCTTCTTCTTTTTGAGGATTGGCCTATAAAGCTTTTGGCCGGGCTCTTCTTTCTTTTATTCCTTTCTTTCCGGCGAGCAGACGATGATTGTGGTCTTCGTGGATACGCCTGAGCTGGCAAGCCTTTCTTCTCTTATGATCGGGAGAGAATGCGGTTAGCAGCTGGGCTTGATCAAATGGGCTAAAACCATACCGTGGGAGAAAGCCATATTGTTCAGTTGAAGTTGAAGAAGCCCCTTTCAGAATCTACCTTTTACCGGGCGGAACACTTATTAGATCTTTTTAGTACCTTCGTAATTGAGAACACTTTTATGAGCTTATCGACTTCTGCCTCTACCTACCGCACAACGTTCCGTTGCTTGGTGGGGTCGGGCGAGAATCCCGGTAAGCTGAAGGGCACTTGATCAAATGGGCGAAAAGCATACCGCTCAGGAAAACAAACAAGAACCAGGCGAGAACAGAGATCCGCAACAGCAGTGCCCACGTTCTACCTGCGCATAGAAGTCTTTCAGACATCCATTTACCTTTTACGTAAGCTCAGACTTCATCAGCTAGGTCTTAGGACGAAATAAACGTTCCATCCATCAAACTTCGCTGCAGGAACCGTTTTCTCGTACGGATAAGCCGAGGGCACGGGTCTCATAGCACTTCCCCACCCCGGCTTCACTCTCGTCAGCTGTACATACGTCACCTTCCATTGTCTTAGCGAAGATTTCAACGTACTCCTGCGTGCCGGGAAGTTCCTTCCTTAGCCTAGAAAGCCAGTCTTCTTCGGAACCCGCCAATCCATCTTTAAGCGAGAGTCGGAAGATCTAGCCCAGGTAGGTTTCAATACGCAGGCGAACACCAGAAGCGCCCGGCGCTTTTATACGCAATATACGCAATTCGCGCGTGTATAACCACAATCGTGCAAATGCGGAGGAACTTCCACCCCGGGATAGGATCATTTCTTGTGATCCAAGAGAGTTTGAAGGAAGGACCTAAGGTGACCTCAGTGCAGGAACCAGGGAATGGTTCCCCAAGAGGCTTTCCTGGAAGGGATCGGCTTTATTTGCATCTATTGCATTTTAATGATGCGGTACGGTACGCGCTTCACTTACCACGAAGAGAGCGGAAGTACCATAAAATCAAAGAGTTGTGTTAGCTCTTGGGAAAGCAGCCATTTTAGTAAAAGGCCGGCTAGCCTTGCTCTTTAGTTGATGGATCAACCCGAATGTAAACTACCGAAAGGGGAAAGAATAGCACTGCATTAAACAAACTTCCTGTAACCGGGTTATAGTAGTAGTTGTTGGAGCCTAGCGAGCGAGAGGAGAGCGTATTTTCGGGCATACTGCGCTACGAGCTGAAGCCACGCGCTCAAGCTGTGACTCCTCTACAATAGATTCAGATAGGCGGGATTCACGGATCGCCCGCGCTGACAGAGCGCAGAAGCCAGAGCCGATGTTAAGCTGTTGCCAGCCGTCGATTGAACCGGAAAGAAGACCGGAATCGCACACTCATTCCTAAGTCAGAAGAAAGGGAAGAGACTAAGGAACTGGCTTCTTTGGATAAGCCGGAAGCGCGATCCTCAGGCGCACAAGCAAATCAGAATCGGAGCACGCCTGTCAATCTTTGAGCGGGAGTCGTCTGATCTGCCTATGGCCTGGACCAAGGCAAGGCTAGAACACATCGCGACTAATGCCGCTGTCACACTCTACCTGCGTGACGAAGCCTTTTGGACTCAAATCCGCACACAGACCCTCTTCCGCTTGGCGTGAACTCCTTTCGGTTTGTCACGGAAGGCATCAGGAAGATGGTATTAACTATCGGAAGGCCAGGACTTCGTTCTCTCCTACGTCCAGCCGTATAAAGGACTACGGAACGGGCAGAATAGTACATCCATCGAAAGGCAAAGAGATAGGGATGGTTAAATCTTTTAATCCGATGGTGACTTTTCTTCCTCAGCGAGAAGGAACCCGCAAAGCTCGCAACTAGACGAGCACGCGTAAGATTACGCCCTGGCGAGGCTCCCATAGGACTTAGCAATGACCGGATGAAGGTTTGCCGCTCACCTGCCACGGAGGTGGTCGGTAAAGGAAGAAGAGGAGCAGCTTGCATTTAGGAGGGGCCGCTCATGAAGCCACCTAAGCCTGCGAACTTAAGCGCGCAAGACCCTACTAAGGCTAGAGCAAGAGCTAGAAGAGAGCAGGTCAACCTGGCAAACGGATTCTTCTGCGAAGTTCCCCACTCCGGTTTATTTCTATACAACGGACATAGGCTCACCCTTTCATTGTCTTGCGAGGGTTGAGCGTACTCGATGCCCGCATGTCGGGGAGTTCGCTCCCTTGCTCCATTCTACCGCAATAGGGATGAAGTCCGTCTTCCCCGCGAGCCACCTTCACCTTTTGTCTTTTCACTCCCTCTCATAGTCTTTCTTTCGAGAGGTTTGGCTGTGGGGCTTAGGAAGGAGCCCACGGTTCAGAGCGGGAATCACCTATCGCCATGGGCAAGAAGAGGAAGAAGGCCCTACACTCGCTCACGACCGTTTATTTAGTTGATATTGATTGTGAAGTACCGACCCGGACCTCGGGAAACTAGCTGCCATCATGCCATTCGGGGATCTCAGTCAGGCCATTCCGCGGAGGCAGCTAGCGGGCTGGGAGCGAAGGGAATGAAGCCCTCGCGGGATCTTAGGGCCTCGTACTCCAAAAAGGGAGAGGAACTAAGAGCCCACACAGGATACATGACCGACACTGAGCGCTACCCTGTATGGAGGAGAGGCAGCCGACGGGGTGCTGGGTACGCTTCACTTACCTAGAAGAGCCCTTCACGTGATTTAACCTTAAAACCCTGTTTTGGGTTACTCTTGGGAAAGCCGGTCACTTAATTATACGCCTGGCGAGCCTTGCTCGTGGTAGGGTCGGGCGAGCTACCCTTAACAGCAGTAACCCAGAACTGCCATTCTTCGCACAAAACAATACCTATACTTCCTTGAAGAACCAGATGAACAAACAGCATCCACCTTATAGTTCGGATCTGCTGCTCCCAGATCAGCTTCAAACACACAAGCTGCCATTGCCATAGACCCGCGTTCGAAGTGGGGAGTGACTTCGGGCCAGCCAGCAAGGGCAACTTGTTCACCTTGAAGATCAAGGTCTGTGAATCAAATTTCCTCCCCAATCCGCATCGCTATATCCTTCTAGTAGAAGACTTGATCTTCCATACACCAGATCAAGATCCATGCGCGAGAGACTTCATTATCCTTAGCAATGCATTCCAATGCTCCAAACCGGGGTTACTAGTCAATCTACTAGTCACACTTACGGCATAAGCGATGTCCGGGCGAGTGCACGTCATTGCATACATTAGGCTTCCAACCACAAACGCATAAGGGAATTCCGCCATCCTTTCTTTAGATTTTTCATCTTTTGGACACATCTCGGAAGAGAGCTTTACACAAGGATCGAAAGGACTACTAACCGCTTTATGATCATACACATCATGGTGCTTTAGAAGATAATAAATATCTTAGATTGGGAGAGCTTTATGGTTTTCTTTGCTCTATCCCTTAACATCAGGATTCCTAGAAGAACATCGGCTTCGAACCATCTCCAGCCGTTGCCTTCACCTTAACTCCTCCCTTTTTCCTTATATTTAATAGTAGTGCATGAGGGATTTTTTGTTTGACTTATGAAATGTCAGTCCTAAGTAGATGAACTCATTGAAATCTGTGCATACACTGATTTTGGGCTTAGGAGGAGCATCATGGAGTTCAAGTCCCTCAACCTGGCCATCCTGCTGTTCGATGTTCTATGCGCTACAATCTAGCCTTCATGAATGCTTCTACTGACAACCTTCAACATCAGCTTGGAGCCATGAGCATAGATTCTCCCTCTTACAGTACCTGTACGATACGGGGCCAGCAATCATATGACAGGCAGCCCCGATGCTTTCACTGACTCTGCTCCATATCAAGGTAATCGAAAAGTCTTCACTGGGGATAATACTGCTCTTACCATTCATCGTATTGGTACTGTAGCTCTTGAGCCATCAGACTTTTCTCAGAATGTTATGTATGGGTGGCAAAAAAGATGATATCTGTAGCTCAACTTGCTGGAGATAAGCTCTGGGCATTCGAGTTTCATCCTGTGGACTGTATTGTGAAGGATTTCAAGACAGGGAAGGAGATCAGAAGAGGGAAGAAGTGCGGGCGTCTCTACAGCCTTGCAATGAGCGCTCCTGATTCCAGGTCCATCTCAAGACTCCATTCTGCGCCCTTTTAGCTCTTGCACAAGCGTTTAGGTCATATCCATTACGCTCGTTTAAATAATCTTCGTCAACTTGGTCTTATTTTTGTGACAAATAAATGCTCTTATGCTCCATGTAAAAGTAGCCAAGAGGCTAAAAGCAACTTCCCTTCACTACTAATGGAACTCGTGCTATTGCCCCTCTAGATTTGATTCATTCAGATGTTTGGGGACCGGCCCCTACTCCTTCTCTATCTGGATTTCTTATTGAATTGACTACGTTATCTTTGTGGACGACTATTCTCGCTTTACTTGGATCTATTACGGCACAAGTCTGATTACTTGTTTTCAGAGATTCAAGATAATGGTTGAAATTCTATTGCAGCGATCGATCAAAGTATTTCGGTCTGATTCAGGAGGAGAGTTTCTTTCCAATGAATTGACCAACTTTCTTATTCGTCACGGAATTACTCATCAACGCTCATGTGCTTACACACCTCAGCAGAATGGTGTTGTGGAAGGCGACGCATGGACATATTATGGAAGCTGCCCGAGCCATGCTGCAAGTAATGCCCCTCGCACTTTGTGGGCCGAAGCTGTCAACACTGCTGTTCATATTATCAATTGTATCCCACCTTAGCCGGACTTTCTCCTGAGCAATCTCTCACGGGACACCCTTCTGATTATTCTAATTTCAAAGTCTTTGGCTGTGTATGTTATGCTCATATTCCAACAAATCTTCGTGACAAGCTTGATCCGAGGGCATCTACATTCGTTGGCTATGGTGATCACCAGAAGGAAGGGTTCTCGTTGCTATCATCCAGCTTCTTGAATTACAGAATTTTGATCTCCAGACATGTAGTGTTTGATGAATAAAGGCCATGATTATCGGCTTCTTAAACGACTCTCCCGACAGACAAATCTCCCATCATCTTATTATGGAATCTTCGCCCGGGGAGACTAAACTAAAGAGCAACCTCAAGGAGAATCTCGGCCCCCAATTCCAGAGCATTCTATCTAGGGCAACAGGATCAACGATACTGGATCCCACTACACTAGGATGTCCCTTCGTAGATCTACTCGCATAAAGTATACTAGTCAGAGGTATCCCATGGAAAAATTTGTTTATAACAAAAATCTTGTCCTTATTTTTCAAGAGTTAACAAGGAAATAGAACCAGCAACTTTCAGAAAAGCATGCAACATCGAATCCAGCCTTAAAGTAGCCGGCCATGCAATCTGAAATGAGTGCGCTCACCAAAAGTCAAACGTCGGGATCTAGTTCCTCCTGGAAAAAGAAAAAATGGCAGAATCTTCGGATGGAGTCTCGCTTAGTCGCTCGCTCGGGTCTACAAGATGCAGTATAAAGCCAATGGAGAAGTCGAAAGATACAAAGCTAGGCTCGTCGCTAATTGTTATTAGCCAGAATATGTTTGACTATGAATCAACCTTTAGCCCAGTCGCCAAAATGGCCACCATCAGAACCATCCTTGCAGTAGCCGCCTCTGCTAAGAAGTGGCCTCTAAAGCAATTAGATGTGAAAAAAAAAAAAACGCATTTCTGAATGGCGACTTAAAAGAAGAAGTATAAATGTTACAACCTGAAGGATTGAAAGTAGAAATGAAACCAGACTTTGTATGTAAACTTAAGAATGCCTTCTTTGGCCTCAAACAGGCGCCTGCAAGCGAACTGACGGACTCTGACGGGCCTTATCGTATTATATGAGGGGGCCGAGTCAATGCTGAAAAGCCCCTAGATAGTCAGGCTAGCGCCAGCAAACGAAGGCTGAAAAGAAAGCCTACTAGTAATGGTGCGCGGGAGCAGCGACGCGTAGGCCCCCCCAAAAGGGGGGCCGAAGCGCGTCAGGTTGCTTTCTTTGTTTTGAAGCTGGTTGCAGAAAAATCTTGTTCATAATCTAAAGATGAGGGGGGGGGTTCCTTGTCTGTCGGTCGAAGAAGGCCACAAGTGGAAGCAACCGATGCTTTGGTCATTCAGTTGACTCCTTGCTGCCAGTCCGTGCTTGCTGTCATGCTGGCAAAAGCGGGGGGCCGGTTTTACCTACTATTGGATTTGAACCAATGACTCTCGCCGTATGAAAGCGATACTCTAACCGCTGAGTCAAGTAGGTCAAGCTGAGTCAAGTCAGAGAAAATAGACCTATAAGAGAAAGCCAACCAAAGCGCAACCAGAGTTCTCCGCGGGGCGGAGCGCTAAGAAAGAGAAAGCGTTCTCGCTATACGAAATGAAGCAGCGGCTAGCACGCTAAGATCAACCACTTGGAGAACGCGGAGCCTTTCTTTCTCGGTCGCCTGTATGATAGGGGCTTAATAAGTTAAGTTGATTCCGATTCATGCGGTCGTTCTCTGCTGCATTGGTGTTTTCACTCTCCACCATAACAAATGTATTCCACCATATCTCAGGAGTAGTCAAAGGAAGTAGGCGGGTCCGAGTAGGAATAAATTCACTAAGAAGTAGGGGCATACATAAATGGATCAATTCATTCAACAAGATCCGTTCGGATCGGACCAGGATGAATGGGATTGGTCTGACCTCTCGCTCGGATGTAAGACTCCCGCCGCCGACAGATGTCCCACGCCACGTTTCGTGAACAGCTATGCCCGAGAATGAATGAATTGTGATATAGCGCCGAATAAGCCACTGACTGTAGGAGAGGAAATAGGGGGCCCTATACCATACATCCTGCTGCCTCGGGACGACTGCACGTTACATCATAGCAGCACGACCAAATGGAGGCGGAAACCAGCTTCTTCAGAAGGCGCGGGAGCCTCGGGGGGGACGGCGGGAGCCGTCACGTGATAGGGGCTTTTCAGCTAGCCAGCTTCAAAAAAGCCGTTGCGCGCGGGGGGGTTCGAGGGGGACGTCATTTCTGCTGAAAAAACGTGAGCGCACCATTACTATATAGGCTAGATAGGGCGATACGGCTTTTCAGCATTGACTCGGC
The DNA here is from genome assembly GCA_021015155.1 of Magnolia officinalis. NCBI lineage: Eukaryota > Viridiplantae > Streptophyta > Magnoliopsida > Magnoliales > Magnoliaceae > Magnolia > Magnolia officinalis. The sequence continues at coordinate 21,851 of JAJHSJ010001366.1, forward strand.
CCCCTCATATAATACGATAAGGCCCTTAGTCCTTAGTGGCTTGCTGCGTGCTAGCGCGCGTACTCTTCCTCTATGAGCGAGACTCCATCAAAATCCGCCACTCGTTGGTTGGTGTTAAATTCTTTTCTGTGAGACTATGCCTTCAATTCCATTCTTCGTCTCCCTAGTAGCAGTCTTCTTGCTGGCCCCAACCCAACATGCATTTTAGAGTGCCGTGCCGGGGCGATAGGCGCGCCGCAGTCACGCATTCGAGCAAGAGCCTTTCTTCGCTATGTAAATAGAGGGCCGGAATAAGTGCCAGACCCTCAACAACAAAAGAATGGATTAAGGTGATAGAGTGTTATCAGGAGACGCTAGGCTTCGGAATTGAAAATCTCTCTCTCTCTCTCTCTCTTTTTTCGTAAGCGGATTTCGCTCATCAAGTTCTTGTTTGATCTGCCGCTGTTAGAACACCACAATATTCGTCCTTTTGGGGTTAATGCTCTCAATGGTGAATCGATCATTCGCTATCCTTTGAGTTATGAGAGGACGGAATGGAAGAGAAGTAATGAAACCTGCGATTGCTACTGAATAACCTCCTTTGACTTTTTCAATAATAAACCCTTTGACCTTTGTATTCGTTCGCCAAATCTTGTTCAGTTCCATCCAAG
>JAJHSJ010001366.1:30000-37500 GCA_021015155.1 Magnolia officinalis
TCGAAGCGAAGATGGATTGGGAGCTATCTCGCAGGAGGTAACACGATGGCCAGAAGACTTTCTCTAGCTAAGTAGAGGATTTAGATACCTCCTCGAACTGCTCGTTCTTTATCATAAGCCTGTGATCTAGTGTTCAATGCAGCAGGTAAAGCTCCCGATCATTGAAAAAAGCAGCTGATTCAGTCGCATCAGCTGCTGCAGAAGCTCGATTTCATTATGTTCATAAGCGTTTTGGTATGTCAACTAATTGGTCCACTACAGGAACTAGACCTAAGAAGTGAAAAGATCTGAAGAAGGAAGGGAAGAATCTAATCTAATCGACCTCAAAAGAAAGAGGCAGCAATGCTCAAGGGACAATTAGCTCAATTGCAGACTCGGTGGGATTAAAGACATGAAAAGTGAACCTGTGCAATAGTTGCCAATCAACATGAGGAATCTACTGCTATTGGAGAACGTATAACTTTGGCCGAGAGCGTCAGTTGATACGGAACAAAATCCGTACACCAATTCCAGTCAGATGCTAGAGCTTCAATCCGATCGATCTCGATTGACGTCAGCAATTCGCGAAGGTCATTATAGCCATTGGTTGATCAAACAAAAGTGAATGACTCGCCCTAAACGAATGAATAATGGGACCTCGAGATTGACTGAGTTGGCCACTATTCCTGGGTCTCGTAAGAGCAGATTGATTAGGTCGGCTACTCTTCCCAGATCTCAGAGAATGGATTCAAATCACCATACGGATTCTTGGCCCCCCCCCTTGTGCCGGGAATGAGAATTAGTTAGGGATGAACGACCCCAGCCATGGGATGGGCCGGGCGAATAAGGCTTGCTACTGATTGGAGAAGGAGGAACCGGTGAGGAGTGTTGAGCCGACCCAAGCTCACCAGCAGCTGTAAACTCTCATACCGGTGGTTGAGCATCATTCCCTTTATTACTGGCCCACCCACTTCTCTCTATAACTGGTCTTGATGGAAGACAGCCCACCTCGAGCGAGTTAGGGATTGATCGAACTCCCACCCCTTAGCCAATGATCCAGCTGCTTCTGTTGACTATTCAGTCTATGCAGTTGGTTCTGTCGCTTCAGCGGAAGAGTCAGCAGCATAGCCTGTTCCTGGGCCAGCTGCATAATCACGTATGTAAGCAAGTGATCCAGTTGCTTCAGTAGAGTACGTTGATCCAGATACATACCAATATCCAGAAAATGATCAAGACCAAGTGCCAGTAAAGACAGATCCATAGCCCGCGGTAGCAACAGATACATACCCCTAGCCAGATCCATGCCCGGATTCTCGTGAGTGTGATTCAACAGAGTCTGATGCTCGTGATCGATAGCCTGATGAATACGACCCTCGTGCTCGAGAGGCAGATCCAAAGCCAGTAGCGTCACCTAGGAGCATACTTCAGTGTAGCATATATAGCGGCATACCCCTTTGACCTAGGTGGAAAAGAGATCTATTGATACCCACCATCAGTTTACCCAGAAGCTGAGGGTGGAGGGAACAGGGGGCCTTGCGCCTAGGCCAGTCCCGACCTTCGTTAGCTATATGCAACTAAAGTAGTTCCATACCCACCAGACCTAGTGGAGTACCCACGATGACGTATCTGGGGAGACAGCAGCGGATACAGATTTACCATAAGCAAAGGCGGCTACTGAGGCAGAGGCAGAACCCGCATAGGCGGAGGTACCACCACCGGTAGCTACGGTAGTACCATAGGCGAAGGCGGGGGAAGCACCCACACAAGGTACGGAGAGGGCATAGCCAGTGCGGTTGACTCTTCCGATTCCGCAGTGGATGGAGCTGGTCCAGTTCCTTATGCCCCAGATTCAGATCCAGATCGTGATCGAGACCTAGTTCCCACCGATGATCGTAAGCGTGATCCAAGCCCTCGTGAGCGAGATCCATCCATATCCTATAGTCAAAACCCACAAGGGTTGGTGTGGCCTTTAGCCCAGCATATCCATTTCCAGGCCCGGTAAAGGCAAGGGCATCACCCCACCCATTCCCTGGCCGGGCCGAGAGAGATACGGCTAGCCGGCAGCTCAGCTCGCGTACTTCGGTTACCTCGGGCAAGGGAGAACGCGGGCGACGGTCTGGTCGAGGGGATCAAACACATGCATGGTCAACAAGCGTGGTCATAAGCAAAGCTTAGTCCATGGTTTTCGGACCCGTCGGTATATGGAATAAGCTAGTAAGTGACGGTGGAGGACAGGTGGCTCGGTGCTCATGGTTATCGCTCGGCTCACTCATAGGTTATTCGGAGTCCGGATTTGAAGGATTTCGGTCCTACCCATACCTAGTTCCATCTCTGGTATTTCGAACGTGTTTAGCGATGATTCCCCCATCGATCTGAGAGTGGGTAGGCTCACTCGGATGGGCATATGGTTTCGCAAAGTGGTTGGCTGCTCCCACTCGGTTCACGTCCTTTCCCGGGTACTTCTCCCCATCTCTGTTGCACCTTACGTATACGGCCGGGTAGCTTCCTCAAACTCAGTTTCGAGCTACGGGGCACTCGAACCTCCGCTGAGAAACCATAGCCCGAGCTAGCTTCCTTGCCGTATCCATAGTTGCAGCCTCTGCTTCCCCGCCCGGTACTTGAATTTCGTATTCGGTAGAAATGCCTTCGCGAGCTTATTCATGAAGGGACATCGAGTGCAATCTGTTCCTCGCCCTCGTCCACTAGACATGCTACCTCGATTTTAGCGACCCATGCTATATAAGTAGGTCCCGTGCCGTGCCACCTAGCTCTGCATAGATTGGTCGGGTAGGTGTGCCGATTCACCCCAAACAACCAGGAAGGGGGTCTCTGGCCTTTATCTCTGTGATGATACTACGACGGCTGGTTCTTGTGCCCGCTGTGTCCCTCCCTCGCTCTGTCCCCGACTCTTGTGAGCCTGGTGCCTGACTATTGGATTGGCGCCGTTGTTTGCCTGAGCCTGTGAAGGCGGTAGAAACGATCGCTACCATCTTGCACTCAATCGAAAGGACCCTGCCTATTATACCAAAAAAGGGCTTCGATTGGCCCCGTGCATTAAAGATATAAGGGATGAGGCTTTCGATCAAGAAACCTGGCACTCCCGAGTGCTAGCCGACACACAACTTCCTATAGACAACCATAGCCATCGCTTCCTCTCCTTTCAGTCGAGCGAGCTATCGCTTCCTTCTCACCCAATCTGTTCTTAGTCCAACCTGGTTCTCACTCGGCGTTAACTAAGTAGGTCTCAGCCCTTCTTTCTCCGTTTCAGGTATGACGCTCTCCCTCCCTCTATATTGATTGACCATCAGACTGATTTTTAAAGGAGAACGAACTCCTTCGAATTCTGTATAAAGATCAGGCAACATAGAATGCCGAGTTAGAAGCTCGAGTTCAACGGCTTGTGGTTGTTAGGGATTCCCCCAGTGGGGTTAGGGAGGCGGCGGGGGTGCGAATAGACTAGTTGCATCGTTGTATCTCCCTTTCCTTGGGTCAGCTAGCTTTGAAGGTAGGGCACGGCAACATGGAATAGCTCGGCTCTCTCTGGCAGCTCTTTAAGGGGAGTGTAACGAAGTGATTCTCCTTGTGGGGAAGCCTTTAAGAGATAGGGGTGGAACGGTCTCATTAGCTGCCTTCCTATCCTTATGACTAATAGGAATGAATACCTTCCTCTCCCCTCCGTTAAGGCTTAGAGAAGAGAGATCTAATCTGCCATTAAGCCCCGGAGGGCACCTCGTCACTAGCTGCCTAGCTTTCCTGACTAATAGGAATAACTACCTTCTTTCTTTCCTTCTAGCTTTCGACTAACAAAGGCAAGGCAGCTAGGAAAGGAAAGAGGTATTAACCAGAGAGGAGAGTGGTTAAAGGCGGGTGTTCTCCAGTCGTGACTTGTTGGACTTATGACTCGCTTTAGCTGGATGGCGAAGCATGGAATCTGGCTAGCCTATCTAGTGACGTGGCCAGGAAGGATAGACACTACCGGAGTGGTCTTCTCCGAAGGCAACAAGCAGGAAAGGGAGATTAGATCACCAACCGGAGAGTCGTAGAAAGCCCCCCCTAACCCCCGGCGGGGGAACCAACCACCTTAAAGCCACTGAAGCCGTTCTGCTCGGGCCTCTTTTAGGAGAGTCCCTTCTCTCCACTAGTTGATAGCACCAAGGGAATTCCCAAGATGTGTTCCTTTATTCATCATTCTTAAAAAAGGAAGGATTCAATCCAGCAATGGGTTTCCCTACAGCTACCCGATACGAAAGCTTAAATACAGACCAGAAGCAAGAAAGGCCCTAAACGGGCAGGGTAAATGGTCCCTCTAACTAAAGCCAAGCTAAGCCAATGTCCCTTTCTTTCTTAGCCGTCTTCGGCCTCCAAACCTGACTTGACTTCCCACCTCTGTCGGAACCCTACCTAATTCTATCTATTCCCCGCGCGAAGACATCTCCTACTCAAAGATAGCAGAACGAGCAAGAAAGTTGACCCCAACGACAAACGAACCTACGGTACGGGCATTTTCGGGGAGTAGCCCGCTTCTTACTGAAAATTGTCCGGTCCGGTTCTTTCTTGAATGTGGAATCGTTTTTAGATGAGGTACACAATCGAGGGTGTACTATATGAAAGTGGAGTAACGGGTAGGGTAGATAAGTTGTTCATGTTGTAAATTTGATTCCTTTGTAGTTCCGATATTATATCGCTATTGAACGAGAAAGATACTGATTTTTTTTGCGATCGCAAGGATTCTTATTTATTTAATGCAATAAGTCCTCCATGCTATCCTCCGGAAGCCAGTTTCGTATAACGTACTGAGTGATGGTTGAATTTCTTCGACTTGCTTGCATCTTCTTTTCTTTAACGCAAGCAAGTGACGCTACGCTCCATTAATGAATGCTACCACACTTTTGATGTTCCTATGACGGAGAACCACACCGATAGACACTGACTTGTTTACCACTTCATTATATCTCGATAGATCGACGAAGTGAGTTTCGCGGTCTATATGAAGTTCTAGCTTTTCGCCTGTGACACTCTCCTTCCTCGGTTTGATACCAATTATTCTTAAGGCGGTTAGAGTGCAGGAAAGCTAGTCTTGCGAACATCATCACTTACGAGTGTTGAGTTATTAGATTGATCGCTCAAACTTCTTAGATGACTAAGGCAATCTTTACCAATAAGAATGGTAATATATGTATCATGATAGGAAAAATCATTCTATATGGTTGGATTTAAAGAAGCCGTGCTTTTCACTCTTGGTGAGTGAGTCACTCGTGAGTGAAGTTGTTATAAAATCATTCATTCTTTCTATCTTTTACGTATCTATAACAGCGAGTGAACTAGGTTTTTGATTCTATAATCTTTCAATCTTTCTATCTTATATCGGCGGATCTTCCAATTTATAAAAATCAAAATAGAACCATTTTCTTTCCACAATCATAGTAGTCATTTTGTCTTCATATCATATAGTTGACGACTCAATCAATTTGATAGTTAACACTATCATTCCCACTAAGATAGCAATGGGAATTGTACTTGATCGAGGAAGACTGCTACTCGAGGAAGCTCCCTGAGAAGGATTCCTAATTCTCAGGGGGTCAAATTGTTGAGTGATAGCTTGAATTTCTTCGTTTACATTTGTTGTTGGTAATGACGTCAGATTAGAACTCAAATCGATTCTAGAAATATGAGTCAAATCTATTCCATAGAAGAAGTGCTGCAAGAATGCTTCTTGCGCTTTTGCGAAAATTGGACACTTGGGGAGTCCCATACCACGGAAAGGGCACACATCAATAGGAACTACATTCGATAATGTAGGAGCCTGATTCATCAGCCATCCAGTTGTCGGATGAGCACAATGCAGCCCTACCGGATCAAGCGTCCAAAACAAAACAATATTTATACATATTAGTCCGCTAAACACCGCCAAAAAACGAAAATCCCATAAAGACGAGTACCTCAACGCTTCTGCAAGTGAAAAACTCTTTATGATGGGAGAAGGTTCTAAATTGAGAACATCCATAAGCCCTTTCGTTTTGCGTTCCGGAGACTTCCGAAGAAAATTTCTCTTTAAGAAAGGTGCCTTAGTATCTTCAGTTGATTGGAACATAGCATCTGATTGGAACATAGCATCACGAGCAAAACCAGCAGCAGTTAGAGTACCATGTAATAATGATGACGGTCTGAATTTTGGTAGTACTGGTGGCATTCGCAAGTGGACTGGCGATCTCGAAGATCGTAAGTGACTTAAACTTTCAATTGGCTTCCATTTTTTTTTATCTATCGCACTTGCCAATAGCGAGATTCTTGCTTAAAAGAACGTCACCACTACTACGTGAGCGAGCAACAGCCAATTGTTCGTTTAAGGAACGATTAAGAACTTGTTTTTGACCTGTTAAGATATGGAAAAGGGAAGACAAGTTGTTCATGATGGTTGATTTTATAAAATTCACTCTTATCTTTCTGGGCGAGTGAAGCCAGCTCCATTAAAAAAAAAAGAATCCTCGCACAGAAAGACTTTTAGCCTTTAATTTAAGGCTATTGGTACTTTCGAAAGCTATTAGTACTTTCGAAGGCTATTGGAGTATATTGCAGGGCGGTTAACCCATAAAAAGAAATTCTTTGTGGGAATAATCAAACTCAACTAAGGAACAGTTACTGAAAATGAAACCCCTATCTATACTAACTATATTAGGGCTTCATCAAACTAACTAACTATATATGCAATTAGTGACGTAAGATGATTGATATGCATGCTTGTTGTGACTTTTGAGTTCGCTAAGAGATTCTTTGTGCGAGGGGGTACTGTAGATTTCTCTCAAGTATCAGTCCGTGCCCTTAGGATGTCCAGATGGACTCTCGGGCTGGCTCTCCTTCGGGAGAAGTACCATAGAAAGTCTAATAGCGTACTTGCCCGATTAGGTGGAGCTGGTTACCGGACTTGTCAGTTCGCTACCACATCATCGTTCTCGACGATGGGAGCGATTGTTTGTGGTCTTGGACAAACCTGGCCGCGGTTCTCCACTCCCATTAGAGTTTTGGATTGGTCGGGGCGCACCCCTCAATCCGTCACGTCGAAGGGTCTGCTAGTGGATTTCATCCGACGTGAGTGAAAACCTAAGGAGTGGAGGTGACCTCCTGAGGAACTCACCTTTGATGGGGAGGTTGAAATGCTAGAGCATACCGTCAATTCGTAATTGGGTGAAGTTATGGCTTGAGCAGCTTCAATGGTACCACACGGTTGCTTTAAAACCAGACGTGCAGTTCCAAGAACTCTTCGAGGGGCCTGTTGTTGAGACCTCCTGGAAACGCCGTAATCAAAACCAATTTATATAAGTACGGCCTACTATGGAAGTGTTTCGACATAGTGACCTCAAGAGGGCTGTTCTATCGTCCACCAATACTGGATGATAGTCCAGTAGCCTTTCAAGGCTGGATCGTCGGGAGGTATTACTGGTCGCGATTTTATGCTGGCCCCGGTTGAGCTGACAACTCGGCCGCGGAAAACCGCCAAACCATGACGTATGTTAGCGCACCTGA